>SJXQ01008647.1:315088-335882 GCA_006408695.1 Aepyceros melampus
CTAAACAGATCATTGGAGTCAAAGGTCAAGACTTGCAGAATGTCTCGGTAGCAGTCTCCCAGCCAGCTGCAAGCCCTCTCGCCATCTCCACATGCATCCTCCAGCCTCCCCCGCACTTCCAGCCAACCACTGACTGCTGTGCTTCTCAAGGCCTGTGGCTCCATTTGTCCTTTGCTTTCTCCACACTTGGCCCCAGCTGTCAGCCTAGCACTGAGGGGCTGGGGGCTTATTCTAGTGAATCATACCCTCATCCTGAGGTCCTGCCATCACTCAGAGGCTTTCCCCCAGAGTCAGTGATGGAACTTCCATCCTGTGTCTGGATTCATCTTTAAGAGGCCACGTGGCCTGTCCCTGGGCTCGTTTGCCTTAATCTAGCCAGTGGTCCCCAACCTTTTTGGCACCGGGGACTGGTTTTGTGGAAGACAGTTTTTCTACAGACTGGGGTTTGAGGGAGTTGTTTTGGAATGATTCAAGTACATTACATTTATTGTGCATTTTATTTCTTACCATTATTTCAACATTTCTAGCTCAGACCATTAGGCATGAGATTCTAGAGGCTGGGGCCCCCTGACCTAGCCTTCATATTGGAGGCAGTTTCTGCCTCTGTCCCAGGCAGGGCTGAAGGTTCCTTTAGCTTTACTCCACTGCCGCCTCTGACCCCGCCTACCGCAGGCTCTGCTGCCATGCGGAGGTCATTCACGAGCTCTTCCTGCCCCCAGGTGCTGTCGCTGCAGCACAGTGGCTCCGACTCCTCCCATGCCCAGTTTGCTGCCTACTGGAAGCCAGTGCTGTCCATGGACACTAACTCGTGGCAGCGCTGGCTGCACATGCACCGCCTGGTGCTCATCCTGGAGCATGACACGTGGGTATCCCTGGTCGGGCCACAGCCTGGGTGGAGGAGCGGGGCGCAGGAGGGGCTCGGAGCAACGGGGAAGGGAGGCAGTGGATGAGCCCCTACCGACTTGGCCAAGGAAAGCGCCAACCATTCTAGCCCTCCTGTTCTTGAGCCTCCAGACCCTCAGCAGGGCCTGGAAGGGAGAAGTAGCAGCCTGTCCCTCTTCCCCACGCCCGGGGCTGGGACGGCTGACCTTACTGTACACCCTCTTCCCAGGCCGATCCCCAAGCACCTGCACACCCCGGGCAGCAACGGCCGCTATAGCACCGTCCAGTGCAGGATCTCGCACTCCTCGCTGACCTCCCTGCTCCGTGACTGGAGCAGCTTCGTGCTAGTCGAAGGCTATTCCTACGTGAAGCTGCTCTCCAGGTGGGCGCGGTGATGTCCCCTCCTCCCGCCAGCCTGTGTCTCTTCCTGTCACCCCAGACCCTCTCCCTCCTTCCTCCTAAACCCATCTTCTCCCAGCTGAGGGCTGCTCACGGACCCTCCATTTCTCTCCAGTGCCCCAGACCAGCCCCCTTCCTCCTTCTACATGGTCCGCATCATCTCCAAGGCCCCGTGCATGGTGCTCCGCCTGGGTTTCCTCATCGGCACACCAGCACAGGCTCGGCACAAGGTGAGCAGGGCCCCAACTCACTCTCCGACCCACGAGCCCTGAGTGTCGACAGGCTTCTTCTCCCCAGCACTCCCAGGGCCAGTTGAAGGAGGAGCCCTCCAGACCCATAAGCTGTGGGGCACCAGCCTCTCCCACCTCATCTGTGGACCCCTTCTGCATGTCTATACCAGATGGGAGCAGGAGGGTGTGATCACAGTTTCCCCTCAGATTGTGTCGGACTTGCGGGAAGAAATCCTGCGCCTGCGTTTCCCCCACCGGGTTCAAAGCAAGGAGCCAACACCCAAGGTGAAACGAAAAGGGCTGGGGGGCACCGGTGGGGGCAACTCTCCCTCCAAGTCCCCCCCAACGCTGGGGCCACAGCAGGCCCTGTCTGACCGGCCCTGCCTTGTGGTCCTGCATAAGCCACTGGACAAGCTGCTCATCAGGTTGGTAGAGAGAGTGAGGACAGGCCAGGAACATGAGCTGAGCGTGAGCAGAGGTCAACTGGGAATTGCCTTTGTTGCCCAGGTATGAGAAGCTGCCCCTGGACTACCGGCACCGTTCTTGCTGACCCTGGAGCCGCCGGGGCCACTGCCCTTGGTGTCGGGCCGCTCAGCCTCTTCTAGCCTGGCATCACTGTCCCGCTACCTGTACCACCAGCGCTGGCTCTGGAGCGTCCCATCAGGACTGGCCCCTGCGCTGCCGCTCAGTGCCATCGCCCAGCTCCTTTCCATCCTCACTGAGTACGTCGCTCAACCTACCGGGCCACGAGGGGCAGGGAGGGAGCAAGCGTTGATGCTGGGCTTGGATGCTGGCAGAAAGCCTAAGCCAGACCCGGCCCCTCCCTCTGCCCTCATCTCTGAGGCCCTCACTCGCCAGCACAGAGTAGGCGCGCTGCTCCCCTACCCACCATCTTTCCCCACAACTTGGTGACTTTGGCCTCTGGTTCTTAGTGAACCTGCTGCCCCTGAGGGACCAGTGGTTTGAGCAGGGCCACCTGCAGACAAGTCTGCCTGGATGGCCACTGGAAAGTGGGCGTCTAAGTGGCATCGGAGGCCAGGGGTTGTATGCTGAATGTCTCTCTCCCCATCTCATCCCGTCCCACCGCTGCTTCTCCGGGGCCTCAGAGTCCGGCTCTCGGAAGGGTTCCACTTCGCCTGCAGTGGGGAAGGCATCATCACCATGGTCCTGGAGCTCCCAATTCAGGTATGTGCCATCCCTCACATCCCACCAAGGTCCATTGTCATCCCACGGCTACTCACTTCTGAGCGGGTTCAGGGCTGATGGAAACACTGCCTCACTGGGACCCTGTGGCCTGAAGCTGATCCCAGGGCAGTGTGGCGAATGGCCTAAAGTTCTGAGGGCCAGGGCTGGGGCGGACCCAAACTCTCCCCTCCTGTCCCAGAACGAGCCCCCGGGGCAGGCTGCAGCCGAAGAGAGGCACACATGCGTGGTCCAGTACATCCTCTTCCCGCCTCATTCAACCTCCACCAAGGACAGGTGAGGCCCAACCCCCCGCGCCACCTTGCTCCAGTTCCTCTTCCCCCTACTGCCTGCCGAAGGTCTGTCTCCCAACTTGAAAGTCAGGGCAGGGGATGCTGTCTTTAGACGCTTCATCGGGCAGATACAGTGACAGAAGGCCATGTGTGAATTGTGGCTGTCCTGTGAGCCCTGGCCTTCCCGCCCTCTGTGGACCGACTCCTGACCAGGCGGCGGTGGGTTGGACTCTCCTTTCTTCCAAGCTTAGAGTCCTTCCTCCTTTAGCTTCTCAACAGATGATGACAACGATGTGGAGGTGGAGGCCCTGGAGGGAGACTCGGAACTCAACCTGGTCACCGAGGTGTGGGTGGAGCCACAGTATGGACGGGTGGGACCTGGCCCTGAGAGTTGGAGGCACCTCCAGGACTTGACGTACTGTGAGATCCCTCGAGCTGTGAGTGGCCTCGGAGGACCCCACCGCTCCCTAGTCCCCGGGAGTAGCACAGCCTGATGGCTTCCTGGTCCCTCTCAGTCTCTGTGTTCTGAATGTCTGTGTTGGTGGGGCTTCCTTGAGAGCTGGAAGCTGGGCTTCACCCCTGCCCTCTGCTACTCCTCCCCTAGCTCCACCCTCGGGACGCTGCCTGCATAGGCTCCATGCTGAGCTTCGAGTACCTGATCCAGCTCTGCCAGAGCAAAGAGTGGAGTCCCCTGCCCCCGGAGCCAAGGGTCTCTGCCGGTCAGTTGGGAGGGGCCCCTGGGCAGGAGCAGGGGAGGAGTGGGGAGAAGCCAGCTGCAGACGGGAACTCCAGGCCTCCCTGCGCTCATCTCCCCCCACCCCACCTCCACTGCCCTCCCAGGATTGGACCAGGGAAGAGACGCCTGCGTCCACGAGATCCCTTTCCATTTTGACCTCATGGGACTGTTGCCTCAGTGCCAGCAGCTCCAGATGTTCTTCCTCCTGCTTTCCAGAGGTGGGTGAGCCTTGTACCTAGAGACCCAGCTAGCCAAGGGGTATTAGAGCACAGAAAGCAGATGAGTCTGTGAAGGAGCAGAGAGTGTTGGGGGCGGGGGCTGCAGGAGGGCCAGGCTGGCCGGGGCAGAGCTGGGGCCGCTGGGTAGAGGAGGCCCTGGGTGCTGAGCCGAGTGTGTGTTGGGCAGAGCCAGAGGGCGTCCCTCCAGCTGAGGGGCCCTGTCCCGCCAATGACATGGTGCTGTGCCTGCTGCATGGCTGCCTGGGCCAGGAGCTGAGTGACCGGGAGCTCCCGCTGCCCGCTGCTGATCAGGCAGCCTTCCTGCACGAGGTGCTTCGGCGGACCTGCCACAGTCCAGGTGAGTCCCTGCCTCTTTCCAGCTACCAGACTCTACAGAGCGATTCCTGTCTGGGTTCTGGTCTCCCCTTTCCTGCACCTCAGAGCCCTGCTCTCTCCCGTCCACCTCTACCTTCATTGTAGGTCCAGAGGGGCCACCAGTGGGGGACCCTGGGATCCTAAAGGATCAAGCAGGCAGCAGCGCCCAGCCCGTCGGAGACCCCGGTCTTCCCACCCCGGTCAGCACTGGTGCATCAGGCCTTCATCATGGTGACCTCCTGCCATGTGCACATGTTCCTCCCCAGCTTTCTAAGTCTGGGGAGGCTCAGTGCCGCCCACCACTGACAGGGTGCCGCCATCCCTCTTGGTCACCAGTCTTGCAACCTGTCCCTGAGCATGGAGTCTCGGGCAGAGAAAGAGTGGGCATTGGGTGGTCCCTTCAGACGGCTCTGATTTTGTTTCTCTCGTACAGAGTCCAGGCCCTCCTGAAACTCCCGGGCCCATCAGTTCTGCCCAGCTCCCTCAGTGGCGCTGCTATGCAAGGCTTGTGAGCCCCCAGCATGTTTTTCTGACTTTCCTCCCCGCGACCTTCTCAGGTACTGACTATTGACCTCTCTCACTCATCCCCTCAGCTCCCTCACTGGCCCACCAGGCGGCTCTGAGTTATGTCTTGCTTTTCTTCTGCAGATGTCCTACATCTGGCTTCATATGGCCTAGAAGGACCCCCTCAAGAGGAGATGAGGCCTAAGTTTGGGGATTGGAATGGGGCCCCCAGCCTGAAAGATCTGGCAGGAACTGGGGTCACAGTGACAAAGTCCCAGGTCCCCACCCTCATGTCACCCCAGCCAGTGGTAAGTCTGCTGGCTCTTAAGTCAGTTAAGCAGCAGCAGGAATGGGAACAGACAGAGGGCTGGATGCCATGGGCTACCTTTTGCCCACAGACAGTGCCCAGAATCCAGGAGAGCTGAGCCCACCCTTCTGTCAGGACCTACCAGCTTACCCTGGGCACCAGGCTTCACAGACAGAGAGTGCAGATGGGCCCCGGACCCGATGTCCTGTCTACATCTATAGCTGTTCTCTGGAAGCGCTGAGGGAGCAGATGGTTGGAGCGCAGCCCCCTCAGGCACCCCGAGATCTCGTCTTCCGGTGAGTGCCCTCCGTGTTGACCTAGGTCCTTTCCCAGCCAACCATGGCCCTCAGCCATGGGGCTCAAGGGGACAGACACACAAGTTGATGGTCAGTGGCAGGAGCTCAGCTTCTTGGCCACGTCCTGCCTGCCCAGTGCTGGACTTCCTTCAGCGCGTCAGCTGAAGTCTCTGGGCCGTCTCTGCCTTTGGTAGGGACCTAGGGACCATCCACTGGAAGGTGGGAGACGGTTAAGTGTGGGCTGTCATGGAGGGGAGCCAGCCAAGCCGTCTGTTTCCTCCCATTCCTAGGACTCAGTTCCTCGACCAGCCTTCCCTCTCCTCAGCCTGGATGGAGCCCAGGCACAAGGAGGCAGCCAACCACTGTGCCTTGCTACAGGAGCATGCACAGCGATGCTACGTCCGCGGTGAGTGAGGCGCCGTGGCAAGGAGGAGCCCACTTTGCAGATTACGGACGTGGGGACTGGAGAGGTCCTCACAGAGCTTGACCTCGTGGCCCCTTCCGCTTCCCCCAGGGCTGTTCCGGAGCTTGCAGCAAGCACAGAGCGTGAGCTCGCAGGACCTGCTGATAGCAGTGGATGCCTGTGAGGAGCTGCTGCAGGAAATAGACATCACCCCTTTCCTGCTTGCACTGTGTGGCCACACTCGGGGTTTGCCTCACGCACCCCCAAGCCCCGGTCCTCTCAGCCCAGGGCTCTTCAGCAGCAGCATGAGGAGGGCCCCGAGCCTCGGGAGCGAGCTGTCCTGGCTTCTGAGTCCAGGTTGGGATGGTTCTTGAATGATGTATAAGGGGGCGCACAGATGAAGCCCCTATAGCCCGGGGTCTCTTGCCCTGGGGAGGCGACCAGCCATGCTTGGCCACTGGTTTCCCACCTCCTGCCCAGGCTTCTGTCTCCCATTCAACATGGGCAGCAGTCTCCCAATCTTACTCTCCTGATTCTCCCAGCTTTCCTGTTTTGGTGTGGAGTGTTGAGCTAGGTTAGTGGTAGGGAGTTGCCAGTGGCCATCAGTGAAAGCAGAAGCTTGTTCCAAGGACATCCAGATAGTAGTGATAATCCCCTAAACTGCTGAGTCTCACAGAGACAGAAACTGTTGCATGAGAGAGGCAGGCAGACAGCTGTGTGTCTGGTGTCTGCAGGGGTCAGTGCTTGGGGAAACGGAAGGAGCGGAGGGTTGAGTGCACTGGTGACACCCAGTTCCCTCTCTGGAGGTCTAGGTCCCCCACCTTTCATGCCCCTCAGATGAGTGCACTTTCTTCCCACCAAACCGTGCTTCTCCACCTGGGTCTCTCTCCCGCGATGAATGATCTCTCCTCCACCCACTGGTCCAAGTCAGAAAGCCAGTTGCACAGAAATGTCCAGCCACTAAGGAATATGGAGTTAGAGTGGAGATGGGTGGGCAGGTTCTCCCGACCTCTCCTGCCAGCGTCCTGTGCTCAGCACCCTTCTGAGAGGAAGAGGCAGGCCGTTGTGCACTGCTCCCATTTGGGAAGCAGGCTCCTCTAGGACGTGATGGTTCCTAACACTTCACTACCCTCCACCCTGCTCAGCATAGAGACTGAGGACCTAAGCGAGCCTGAGTTTCAGAGCACCCGTGTCCCTGGCCATCCAGATCCAGGCCTGGAGATCTCTCTGACAGACGTCTGTCAGCTCAGAGGAGAGGCCCATGATGCTCTTCACAGCCTCATCCAGGTGAGGGCAGAGAGACAGAGCCCTGGCTGGGCCATGGTCCCTATGGTTGGGAGTGTGTAGGTGTCTGTTCTAGGGTAGGGGCAGTGTTCAACCGAATAGCAGCTGTGACATCGTAGCCTTCTAACGCCAAACAGGAGAAGTTCCTGGAGATCAGCAGTCTCCACTTCCGCACCGTGCCCTCCAACCCCCACTACTTCTTCTATTGCCCTCCATCCAGCAGGCGTGAGGTGAGCGGCCATCTCCCTTACCTCCCTCCCTCCTCATAGCCTGTAGCCCCTGAAACCCTGCTTGGCCCACCCAGATCCCCCTGATCCCTGATCCTTGGTCCCCTGAGGCCTACCTCAGGTCAAACTGCCCCTTTCTCTTGCCCAGGATGAGGGCCCCCGGGATACAGTCGACAGGAAAGTCAGTGACTTGGAGTTTTCAGAGGCTGAGCTCATGGGAGAGGAAGGTACATAGGCCAGTGGGTAGAGGGGTAAAGGCTGCTTCCAGCCAGTATCCGGGGCCTCCGCTGCCAGCCTCTCCTGTTGACCACGTGACATGTGTCTCCAGGTGACGCATCTGCCTGCTGCGTGGTCACTGAGAGTGACCCGGAGCTGGAGGTGGAGTACCGCGAGAGCCGTGAACCAGACCTGGGGCCTGCCGGGCTGGACTCTGCCTCGCTGTCAGACGCAGACACCGTGAACCCCGATGAAGACTCCTTCAGTGTCCTGGGGGGCGACTCCCCCACGGGGCCCGAGAGCCTGGCGCACGACCTGCCGCCGCTGTTCCTGCATCTCACGTGCTCCGTGCGGCTGCGAGGCCAGCACAGCTCAGTGCCTGTGTGCAGCCTGCCCACCTGCCTGGGTGAGCCCAGAGGTCCCCAGGGGAGGGCCACAGGACCTGGTCCAGCCTGCCTGCCTGTCTTGGGGTGGGAGAGAGCCTCTGGGCTTAACTCTTTAGCCCTGGACACTTGGAATCTGTGCTTGTTCTAGGGCTTCAGTGATCCCTAACCTCCCCCCTCTCCCAGGCCAGGTGCTTTCTAGCCTGGAGGGCCCCCCCGTCGGAGGCCGAGTTCCTCTGCGGACCTCAGTGTCACTCTGGACGTCTTTGTGCTGACCTTGCCCCTGGAAGTGGAGCTCCCCCCGACCTCAGATCCTCAGCACCACCGGTATGGCAGCAAGTTTGGTGGGGGATCTGGGGCCTTGTTAGAGTAGGGGAACCATTAAGGAATTTAGGGGTGCCTGGGAACTAAAGGTACCTTAAGGATTCCAAGAAAGGATTGCTCAGGAGGCCTTGGGAGGATGATAGGTGCTGACCTTTGACCTTTGCTCCTGTCCTGTTCAGATCTACATCTGAAAGCAGTGCGTCCTTCCCACGGTCCCCAGGGCAGCCATCTGATGATGGGCTGGGGCCCCCACTGCCACCTCCAGGAGAAGACAGGTATTTCCTTATCTCCCTCTTAGACTTCCTTGCTCCCCATTGGTTTTTGTCCTCTGGAAACCAGTATATAAACCTTTCTTCCATTTAGGCACCCAGGACTGTCTAATTTGGCCACACCCCACAGACTGGCTGTTGAGACCACCATGAGTGAGGTGAGGGCCTTCCCTCCCCCAGGCTAAGTAACCGGCCCTCAGCACTGTAACTGACACCGTTTCCATCAGATGGTGACCTAAGACACCCCCTTTATTCTGGGGCCCAGTGAGGCCTGTCCCGGTCTGTGAGGCAGAGTCTCTTCCAGTGTCTTCTGATAGAGGAGTGCTGTGAGGCCCCAGTCGGCGTTGGGGGGTGCCCCTCACCACTCCCTGCATCGCTCTGACCATAGATCCGCTGGCTGCTGGAGGATGAGATGGTGGGGGCGCTCCGAAGAGGGGGCATCCCCCAGAGCCCAGCCCTGCAGCGCGCAGCCGCCCACATCCACAGCTCACCTGGACGCTCCACCTGCCTGCGCCAGACGCTGCCCCTGAGTTTTGTGTTTGGGCCAGAACGTTCTCTCACACAGTTTAAGGAGGTATGTTGCCCTCGAGATGCTCCCTGGTCACCTTGGGGCCCGTCCTTCCCCAGGCTGCACTGATAGAACCAGAAGGCGCTCTCTCGGCTGGAGTCCCCTCCGCCTCCTCACCCTGTGGTCTGACTCTGACCCATGCCTGGTGGCCCAGCTCAACCTTGGCCCTGGGCCTGTTGAGTCTTGGGCGAGTCACTGAGCCTTTTAATAACTCTCAACGGGAATGCTAACGTGTGCTTCACCGGGTACTTGGGAGGGGTCCGATGAGGCAGTGTGGGGCCCACCAGTAGGGAGAGCTGCTCCTGCCTGACCTCTGCCCTTGGCTCCTGCTCCCTAGGAGTTCCGCCGCCTCCACCTCCCTGGTCATGTTCTTCTTGAGGACCCTGACAGTGGCTTCTTCTTTGTGGCAGTGGGCCAACAGCCAGGTGGGTCCCACAGGGAGCTTTGGACTTCCCCAGCCTGGGCTTGGCGCAGCCAGGAGGACAGGGCTGAAGGCCTCGAAGGGGAGGTGAGTCTTGCCTGGGCTGACCTGCAAAAGGAGCGGGTGGTGGTGGAAGTATGGGGCTGTGCTCTAACCTGACCTCCTGACCCTCAGGCCCTGACAGCCAGCCCCCAAGCCCCTGGCTCCCCAGAGGATTCTCAGAGCCCCCTGCTCATCAGTCTCCCCAGCCTGCCCCAGGGAGGTAAGAGAGGACTTGAACCTCCCTGGCCCTGCACCCATGTTCAGAAAGCGCCCTTGGCAGGATCGAGACAGGCTCCCGGCTTTCCCTTCCCTTCCCAGGGAGCCAGCCTGGGCCCAGCCGGGGACTCAGTCTCATGTCCAGTCAGGGCAGTGTGGACTCGGACCACCTAGGTAAGTTGGTGCAGAGCAAGGAAGACCAAGCTGATGAGAAGTGGACTCAGGGCCGCATAGTGAAAGGTCTGGGCAGGTCCATCAGTAGAGACTAACCCAGGGGGGCCCACCAAGCTGATGCATTTGGGGCTCACATGAGCCTAAGGGTAAGGTTAAACTCAAGCATGTTTGACACAGGTTACGATGGTGGCAGCAGTGGCTCAGACAGTGAGGGTCCCAGTGAGACCCCAGGTGAGAAGCCCCCCTTTGTGTTGCGGACCCCGCCCGGGCCCCACCTCCACAGCCTTCGCTCGTAGGCCTCCCTGGACCCTGCCTGCCTGACTTCTGGCTCATTGTCCGGGTGCTGCAGGACCGTGTGGAGGTATATGCACATGCGAGGTAAGGAGCAGCTGGGCCCTGCAGCCTGATGCCGATGTTAGCTTCTCCCTGGTCCCACAGCTCCCCTCTTCAGTGTTGTTAGAAGGCTAGACTTGGGACTGAGGTTTTGGGTAGGGATCTGACTTGTGCTCTGAGGCTGGGGGCTCCTGACCACTTTCCACATGTTGTAACAAAGCATATCACTCCGCTCTTCTAATGGAGTTGAAAAGCTGATGAGGATTTTGGCTCCTAGCCAGGCATTAAGAGAATCTATAGTTCACAGCAGCCCAGGAGCTGTAGGTATATAAAAATAAGGGATAATAGGTAGTATTTAACAAGTACTTGCTATGTGGCAGGCACTGTGCTGTTTGTTATATGGATCACTCATTTGATCTGTAACATACCTGCGAAGTACTATTACCCTTATGGTCAGAATGAAGAAACTCCAGCACATGTAGGTTATATTATGCTTGCTCAAGATCCCAGTTAGTAAGCAGCAGCACAATACTTAGGCATCTCGCTCAGTGCTGCTCTAATCATGGAGGTGGGCATGTTAGGAGAAGGGAGGCCCACCATTCTGACAAAGAAGATCGGAGGATAAAGAAGAGGTGAACTGCATGAGGGAAACCTCAGGTGGTACCTACATGGAGGCTGATGAGGCAAGCCTGGAGCCCAGGCTTCCAGAATTGCTGTTGAGAATTCCATCTTTCCTAGTTCCCTTCATGTCTACTTCCCCGTGTCCAGTCCTCCTTCCTTTCCTTCCTCTTGGTCCCTCCTCCCATGACCTCCTCCCCTCTCTCCCTCCCCACTGCAATTCTGTGTCTGATGCATCCTCCCCAGGAGCCTGATTCGGGAGGATGGGGGCCCAGGCACCGAGTGTCGCCACCTGCAGCAGCTCCTGGTGAGGCGAGTTGGGGAGATCTGCAGGGAGGTCAACAGGTAAGGGGCAGGGCTCCCCAGGCATGGGATGCAGCCCAGATGAGGAAAGAACTTGACTTTCCAGGAACTTGACTTTCAGAGGCTGCTGATCCAACTTGGACGTTTTCTTTGACCCTTAGTTACTGGGATGCTATTACTCCCCAGCATCCTTACAACCTGAGAAGCTCTCCCAACCCACCCCCAGAGTGGGTTACTCTCTCATTCCCTTCCAGTGACTGTGAGATGCTCCCTCTCATTACACTCAGCATTAGGGATGAGATAATAAATTAAGACAGAGGGAAGCTTATGTCAAGTGGGGAGAGATGGATATGAAACAACTAAAACACACAAATTATTTCCGCTGCAATTGTGAAGGCTTTTGTAGAGGAAAAGCGGAGACTGTGAGAGCATGTTAAGTGCTCTGACCATCTGCAGTGTCAGGGAAAGCTGGGAAGAAGAAATTTTTAAGCTGAGATCTGAAGGGCAATAAACAGATTCTGGCAAAGAGGAGGGACAGATGTTCCTCACTGGCTTCAGCGCCCAGAGCCCACTGACTGTCAGACACCATCTCTGAGCTCCCAGTGATTACTGATGCTCTTTTTTGACCTCCGACCCCCCAGTGATAATGGGCATTCTCTCTAGCCTTTGATCACCCCTCTCCACCACCACCAGCAGTGTATGCAGGAATATTTCAGTTCCCTGAGAGCTGGTTCCTTCTTCTCTCAGCGGCTGCTTCTTCAGGACCTGCACGACAGTCATGTCTGCAACTCTCTTCTGGTGGCTGAGAGCGAAGAAGATCTGTGGCGTAGCGAGACCCCCTTCCACTCCCGTCAGCGGGTACCACTGCCCAGCGATGGTGAGTCCCACTCAGGAGCCTGCCTTTACCGAAGACTGCTGAGAAGCTGGGGGCAGACTAAGTAACTCACCATTACTTGGTCCTCGGTGCCAGGTAATACAGTGAGAACGAGAAGAGGTCAGAAAAGGATCACCAGGTTTGGCTGCCACGGGGTCATCAGTGACTTTAGTGAAAGCGCTTTCAGGGAGACAGGAGTAGGGAACCAGAGGAAGTAGAAACATGAAAGGATGTTGGGCTGGAGGAGCCGAGAGGCACTCCTCTTTCAAGTCGCCTGTCAGTGAAGGGAGAAGCAAATAGATCCAGCGAAACTAAAGGAAGGTGGGAGGCAAGGCAGGAATTTAAAATAAGGTAGAGACATGAGCATGTTTCTGTTCCACGGGAAAGAGCCAGCAGAGGGGGAGCCATGGAAGAATACAGGAGAGAAGGGACACGGAGCAGGCGCCGCTGTGGCCTGTCTTCCTAAGGGCATGCCTTGTTTTCTGAAATGACCATCTCCCCCCTGCAGGGTGATGGCCGGGGCCGAAGAAAGGGCAGGGGGTGGTGGACAAGTAGGCCAGCTCACAGGCGAGAACCCCAGAGGGGTGAGTGCCTGTAGGATTTGCCCTCTGATTGGCTGTCCTTCCAGACAGGAGGCACAGAAGCCTTTGGGGTTAGGAAGCACACGATCATCTACTTGAGATGGGAATCAAAATCTCCACACTTCTGCTCCCTTCTCTCATTCCCATAACCTCTGACCTCAGCTCACAGGAAAATGCCAGATCGTGCCATTCCTTTGCCATTCTCCCTCAGTTCTAAAAGTCACATCAGATTACTCCTTATCTTTAACATGCTCGGCAAGGCTGTAGACAAATGTTCCTAACAGCTGCGGGAGAGCGCATCTCTCAGCACGTCCTGGGATGTGTTCCATATCAAAGCAGATTCCCCATAATTGATGGACTTCCCAGGGTTTAGAAGACATCTTCTGCAAATTGAGTATGAGCTGCGACCGCCAAGCACTCCTTCCCAGTGGTTCCCAGCAGCCTGGGATGTGAGACTAGTCAGCCCAGACCCAGCCCTTCTTCGTTTTAGTCTTTCCATATGGTTTCGCTGAAACCCTTAGCAACCAGCATTCCAGTCCAGACTCTGCAGCCCCTGGGTGTCCTGTACTCTGCTCACATCTTAGAGCAGCTTCTCTGGGAAACCAGATTGCCACCTTGACCTACTGGAGGTTCCTCATCAACCTGGAAGGGGTCAGTCAAGGCCGTGGGCTGCAGCCACAGGCTCTTGCAAAGAGCCACCCAACCCTTCGGGTTTTCTGGACTAGCTGTCCTCCAGAGCAAAGGGCATAGAGTCCCCGCTGCTGAAGGGGTATGTGAGCAGTTACACACATTCTGTTTCAATGGGGTGTGTATTATTATTGCACTGCCCAATGAGTACATGAGCAGGATATGTTCTGTATTATATTCTAACAGCATCCTCAGGATTATGTTTTGCCTTTCCTGACACCTCTTCTTAGCTCCTTCTCCATGTCTTCCTGAGATAGTTCTGAAAACCTTTGTGCTATGATCTATCTTCCTAAGAGCTTATCTTAATACCCAAAGCGACCATCTTTCCCCCCGCAGAGCGATCGGCCAGAAGAATCGGGGGTTGAGGACAGGTAGGCTAGTTCACAGGTGAGAAGTCTGAGGGCAGAAGGCTGTGCCCCGTTTCTGATCCACCATCTCCCGTCCCCCAGATTATGCTGCCGATGAGAGCTGTGGGCCCCGAGGGTACCTGGCCGCCACGATGCAATTTGTCCCTGGCCATTTCTCCTGTGACGTCGTATGGGGAACTGTGATTCGAGTCCACTCACGCCTCAAAATGGGACCCAGCATGGGCGTCTCTCGGGGTATGTGATTGGCATGAGATGGCAGGTGGAGTGTAGTGGGGGTGGGGAATCTGGAGAAAAGCGTTTTCTAAATCCAGGTTCCCCCTACAGCCATCCAGGCCCTACGCTCTGTGCTTAATGCCTTCTCTGTGGTGAACCGGAAGAACATGTTTGTTTATCAGGAGCGAGCAACAAAAGCTGTGTACTATCTGCGGTATGTGGTCCTGGGAAGCCGGGCTACAGCCTGAGGCAATGGAGGAGCTGTTGTCCAAAGCCTTCCCATGCCACTCTTTCCCAGGCTCCTGGAGACGTCCTGCAGTGAGCGGCCATGGGACAGTGACGCCCTGCCCCCGTCCCTTGCTCTGTCCCGAAGCCAGGAGCCATCTGTTCTGAGGAAGCCTCGGCATGTATCCCCCACTCCCTGATTCCCCCGTGCTCCTGCAGACTTTGCTCCCTGGAGCCAGGCCCTGACCACAGTTTCCCTGCAGGGTCCTCGTTCTCCCCTGGACATGGCGTCCAGCCGCAGTTCCGACGCTGCTCGTCCTGTGGGCCAAGTGGACAGGCATATCCAGCTGCTGGTGCATGGCGTAGGGCAGGCAGGTGAGGGCAGTGGCCAGATGCGGTTCCACAGTTGTCTGAGCTGGGTGGGAAAGGACAGGCTCCTGGGATGTTGAAGGGTAGGACCTATAGCTGGCTAAAATGCAGCCAGATGTCTAAACTGAGTGAATATGTGGATCGATGATGGTCCCATTGGCCAGATACTGGGGCGGGTTTTGGATACATTGAACCCAAGGTATCCAGTAGGCAACTGGCTCATTTATTTATGGCTCAATAAATGTATACTAGCCTTGGGCGAAGAATGTTACTGACGAGATAGATGCTGTTATTATTCCCACTGTATTGAGGAGGGCACCGAGGCTTTGAGAGGAAAGACTCACCTATCACATGCTGAGTAAGTAGGTTGGAAGAACTAGAACTTAGTGCTGGCTGCCTCTGGTGTACAGCAGCCTGTTCTGAGTCTGGGGTTAAGGGATGAGATGGAGTGGCTGGATATTCTGCCAGCGTCTCCACCTCCCCACCATGGCTGTGTCCAGGTCCTGAGATCACAGATGAGCTCGTACGGGTTCTGCGTCGGCGCCTGGATGAGGCCACACTAGACGTCATCACAGTCATGCTCGTGCGGAACTGCAAGTTGACGCCAGCTGACGTGGAGGTCAGCTCCCAGGCTCCCTGTGTGACTCCACCGCAGCCGCCGGGACAGTTGCCAGAACCTCTTTCTTCAGCTCTGACTCCCCTTCCTTCCCTCTCTGCAGTTCATCCAGCCCCCAGGGAGTCTGCCCTCAGAGGTGCTGCACCTGGCCCTGCCACCCTCCTGCCGGCCCTGGCTTCCCGCCCTGGCCTGGTCCTGCGGCAGAACCTGCTCATCTTCCTGCACTCCCCCAAGTACACGGACAGCAACAGCCAGAACCACTTCCAGGTGAGGCTGCACCCCTAGTCCACACCTGCGTGCATGCTTGCTGAGGTAGCTGTATTCTGCAGATCCCCACCCATGTACCTTTGTGCACCCGTGGACCTCTGTACACCCAGCCCTGGCCCTTATTACCTACCTGTGTCTCCCTTTGCTCCTGCGTGTGCCTGTTCCCCGCTCTCCCTGTGGACACCCGTTCCCTGAAGCCTGTGTCCATCTGCCTGGGCTTAGTGCTCGGTGGCTCTTCTCTCTGCAGCATCCACTCCCGCCGCAGGGTGGCCTCCCCGACTTGGACATCTACTTGTACAACAAGCCTGGAGGACAGGGCACTGGGGGCAAAGGTACAGTGCAGCCCCTGGGCCCGTGGTGCCACAGGGTGTGGGAAAGCCTGTTCCTGTCCCGCAGCTGGATAGGGTGGGGAGGGGCAGGGCCCGGAAGTCCCAGAGCTGAGCTTTCCTTTTGGATTTCTACCCAGGGGTCGCCTGCATCACTCTAGCTTTTGTGGATGAGGAGGGAGCCCCCATCTCGCTGGCATCATGGCCTGCTGCTTCTCCGGGGCCCCCAGACCCACTGCAGGAGGAAGAGTTTGAGCAGCTGACTCAAGTCACTCGCTGCCCAGTCCTGCCGGACAGTTCTTCAGGTGGGGCAGCTTGGTCAGAGGAGGGGGTGTTCATTTAATGCTGTGGAAACCAGGGACACACTCAAGTGGCCCCTGTTCTTTCTTCCAGCTCCAAGCGGGGCCCCACGGCTTCGACTGGATGTGTGGGAAAAGGGGAACATCAGCATTGTGCAGCTGGAGGAGAAGCTACGAACAGCAGCTCGCCAGGCCCTGGCGGATGCCATCATGGAGCTCTGGCTGCTGCCAGCGCCGCTGTGTACAGAGGATACATCCGCAGGTACGTGTAGTCTGGAGAACCCCAGAGATCCAGGTGAGACGATGTTCCAGGTCAGGCTGCAAGAGAGTCTGGGAGACGTGGCAGAGGCTGCATCTAAAATACACATTCACAGCTGTCCCTTACCTTCTCTGCATCAGCAAGGTGATACACTTGATAGAAATGTATGTGTGCAGTTGGTCACTTGCTTAGATTGGGGGTATATCACAAGGAACTCCCTACAAACACACACACACACACACACACACACACACAACCAGGAAGTCTACACACACACACGAACAGGAACTCCCTGCACACACCCACACACACATGACCAGGAACTCTGTACACACACACACACACACACACACACAACCAGGAACTCCCTACACATACACACAACCAGGAACTCTACATACACACACGACCAGGAACTCCCTGCACACACACACACACACACACACAAAACCAGGAACTCTGTACACTGTACACACACACACACACGACCAGGAACTCTGTATACACACACAAACACAAAATCAGGAACTCCCTACACACACCCACACACACGTGACCAGGAACTCCCTACACAAACCCACACACACGTGACCAGGAACTCCATATACACCCACACACACACACGATCAGGAACTCTGTGTACACACACACACACAACCAGGAACTCCCTACACATACACACAACCAGGAACTCTACATACACACACGACCAGGAACTCCCTGCACACACACACACACACACACACAAAACCAGGAACTCTGTACACTGTACACACACACACACACGACCAGGAACTCTGTATACACACACAAACACAAAATCAGGAACTCCCTACACACACCCACACACACGTGACCAGGAACTCCCTACACAAACCCACACACACGTGACCAGGAACTCCATATACACCCACACACACACACGATCAGGAACTCTGTGTACACACACACACACAACCAGGAACTCCCTACACATACACACAACCAGGAACTCTACATACACACACGACCAGGAACTCCCTGCACACACACACACACACACACACAAAACCAGGAACTCTGTACACTGTACACACACACACACACGACCAGGAACTCTGTATACACACACAAACACAAAATCAGGAACTCCCTACACACACCCACACACACGTGACCAGGAACTCCCTACACAAACCCACACACACGTGACCAGGAACTCCATATACACCCACACACACACACGATCAGGAACTCTGTGTACACACACACACACAACCAGGAACTCCCTACACATACACACAACCAGGAACTCTACACACACACACGACCAGGAACTCCCTGCACACACCCACACACACACGACCAGGAACTCTGTACACACACACACACACACACACACACCCCACCAGGAACTCCACACACACACACAACCATGAACTCCCTACATACACACACACCCTGCCATTCAGGAACAGGAAATACATGTCTGTCTCTTACCAGACTTAGGGCTAGCTGGGTTGCAGGAACAAGTAGAGTAAGTAAATGGGATGTCTGTCTCTTACCAGTCTTGGAGCTGGCTGGGTTGTCTGAAATGGGGGTTGATGGTCAGTGACAGGAGTCTGTAATGCCTTCTACTCCCAGGGAGTCTCAGGAGTGGGTCGCTGGACACCAAGAGCCCTGCAGGCCGAACAAGCACCTTTCCCCCCAGCCCTGGCCCTGGTGAACCTGTGACTCCTCCCAGCAAAGCTGGCCGGCGTAGCTTCTGGGATATGCTGGTAATGGAATAAAGGGAGGTGGTGAGGTTGACCTTTGCCTTCCTGCCTGCCTCCTGTCTCCCCTCTCTACTCCCTGGAGGCCCTGCCTCAGAGCTCTGTCCCTTAGACAGGGGTATACAGAACATGGCACGTTCTCACTTATACACAGGTAGCTTAGGTGTTTTCATTTCCACTTTCCTTGTCAGATCCTCACAGCCTGCAAGATTTCAGCAGGCCTGTTACTAGCAAGGCCGCTGAGGATCCGGAAAGTTGGGTAGCCTGCTCAAGGCTGCTTGGTTGGCCTATAGCTCTTCTAGGTTCTTGTAACTATTCTTGGATGCCTCCATCCTCCACCCCATTCCCCTTCCCAGTAGCCCCTCCTCATTCATTGCATTGCCCCCAGAGTAAAACAGAATGTGGGGACTTGGGTTCCCCCAAAACAACTGACGACATTGTCCTGGATCGGCCAGAAGATACTCGGGCCGGAGGCGTCACAAAACGGAAAGCGTTCGGACTCCGGGTGGGAGTGAGCGGGCAGCAGGCCCAGAGTCTGGAGCCCAGAGACAAAGGTATGTGTGTTATCATGAAAAGTGTGCTGTGAAGTCACAGGGGCTGTTGAGTGCGTGTGAACATACAGGTCTTGTGTGTGGGTGCGAGGCTCTTACTCCTGTTGTGTCTTCAGAAGGAGGACCACACAGCTGGAAGAGGGCGAGGCAGGCGCCCTGCAGCCTATGTTTGCTCGTGTTGCTCAGCACTGGATGGAGTTCATGGTTCAGATTGGTGAGACCCTTCTCCCACCCCCAAGCCTATGGCCCAGTCCCCAGCCCCCAGCGCCGAGCCCCACCACGACCTTTGTGCCCGGGATCCAGGATGCGCCTCGGTGTCCAGGAGCTCCACTCACATGGTGTCCCGCTTCCTCCTCCCGTCCATCCTGTCTGAGCTCACCACTCTGGTCACTTCGATGGCTGGTGATACCAGCGTCCGCATCTTTGAGCAGCATTTGTGAGTTTGGGGTCTCACGGAAGCTGAGGTGGGAGAGGCGATGGCCGGGGAGTGGGGCCGTGGATGGTCTGCTTTCTGTCCATCCCTCCCTCCCACTAGGGCTCCTGAGCCAGAGCTCTTCCGTCCATGTTCCCTTGGACAGCTGGGCCCACCGCGCCGCCCGGCAGCTGAGCGGCACCTGCTGCTTCTGGGCAGGAACTTCTCACAGTGGAGGAGACCCACCCAGCAGGGTGAGGCCACAGCCTGCGGTGGGGGTGGGGGTCTCAGAGGGACTGATCCTGTAGCCTCTGACCCTGTTGGGGCCAGTGAGCGATTGAAAGGGGTCAGTCCTAAGACCTTCATTTTGCCCCTTGACCCCATAGCTGCCAAAGCGGTGCAGCGCTTTGAGCCGGGAGGTGATGGGAGCATGGGGCGAAATGCTCCCCGGCAGAGGTTCCTGCTGCTGGAGGTCGTGGACAAAAAGGTAGGCGTGGGCCAGGGGCCGGGTGGCAGGAGGGGCTTGTGATCCCACTGACGCTGAGCCCTGACTTCCAGCTCCAGCTGCTGACCTACAACTGGGCTCCAGACCTGGGGGCAGCCCTGGGCCGCGCTCTGGTTCGCCTCGTGCAGTGGCAGAACGCGCGCGCCCACCTCATCTTCTGCCTCCTCAGCCAGAAGTTAGGGCTCTTCCACCACTACGGCCAGCTGGACTTCCCAGTGCGGGATGAGAAGGTGCCTGCCATCTGGGCCCCTCCTCTCCCAAGCGGTCAGCTAAAGGAAGCTGCCGTCCAGAACCAGGAGAGGGGACAGACCGAGAGCAGAGGTTGCAGGGAGGGCGAGTCAAAGAGGCAGCCACGGGGTGGGAGAGGAGGTCTGAGGGCAGAGGTCCCAGACCCCTTGTGAGCCTTCGTCTCTCTCAGGAGCCAAACCCATTCCTGCTGCCGACCGTGGAAGCAGAGACGCTCATCCGGAGTGCAAGTCCCCCCCTGAGCCGTGAGCAGGGCCGGCTGAGTGGGTCCTCGCGGGGCGGGGGCCCCCTTCCCCTGGACACATTCCCCTTCGATGAGGCCCTGCGGGATATCACAGCCGCCCGCCCCAGTTCCTCCCTCGGCCCTGTGCCCAGACCGCCCGATCCCGTCACCTACCATGGACAGCAGTTCCTGGAGATCAAGATGGCAGAGCGCAGAGGTGAGTGGACCAGGCTGGGTGGCAGGCAGGGCCAGCTGTGGAGCCCGGCAGGAAGAGGGGCGCTGCTCCTGGGGTCTGCTACTAAAAGCCTCCAACCCCTAGAGCTGGAGCGCCAGATGAAGATGGAGAACCTGTTTGTCACGTGGCAGCAGCGCTCCACCCCAGCCAGCATGCCCATCAGTGTGAGTGCCCCACCCGCGTCCTCCGGACAGTCCCATGACCCTGCCCTGGCCACCCACCCGGTGCTCACTCTTATTTCTCCAGGCCGGGGAGCTGGAGACCTTGAAGCAGTCGTCCCGCCTGGTGCATTACTGTGCAACAGCCCTGCTCTTTGACCCTGCAGCCTGGCTGCATGGCCCCCAGAGACCTCGGGGCCCCCAGAGGGACAGGTGAGGCTCCAGACTCTGGATTTCTCCGGGAGGACTTCCATTCCTTCACCCCTGATAGGGTGGTTGTCGGTGGGTAGAGTATCTCTTAACCTCCACTCCCACAGCGGCGCCATCGCCCTGAGTCGGCCTCTGGAAGCCGAGAATCCCCCGCCAACTGTGACTCCTCGGATGGGCCTCCGCTGGGCGCCCGGGAGGAGCCTTGGTTGAAGGAGA
>SJXQ01008647.1:336064-347199 GCA_006408695.1 Aepyceros melampus
AGCAGTATGTGCAGTATCTGCAGAGCATGGGGTTTGTGCTGGTGCCGCTGCGGCCCCCCTCGCCTGCCCGCAGGTGAGCCCCTCTCGTCTCCCTGTTCTCTCCTCCTCCATGGCAGGTGAGGCCCCACACTCCCTTCCCCTTGGGTCCTGTTTGGGTAGTTAGGGCCACGTGCACATTCAGCTCACCAGGCCCACACTATGACACAGTTCATTTCACATATCCAGATATGTGGGTTTGTTTTCTCCCTCCTGTTTTCAGTTTGATGTCTTTTTAAAGTAGTAAATGTAAGTCATGCTTTCTTACTCAAGATACCCCCTAGGCCCAGAAAGCCATTGCCCACCTCCTTAGTGTTTCTGTAGCCAGCTCTCCATCCTCCTGGCCTCCCACTCTCTCCCCAGCCTTAGGAGGAGGACAGGCCTGTGCCTCCAGGATGTCTCATTCGGTTGCCCCTCTCATTTCTCCGGGACAGACCCCAGGAGGAACTCTGCTCATTGCTCTCCACAGCCGGGTCCCAGCGGCAGGGATTTCTCTGGTGTCATGTCCTTCCCATTCAGCTATGTTCTTCCCAGAAGTCAGAATTCCCTTTTAAAACCAAAGACACTAAGGTTAAATATATGTTTCTAGAGGAAAATGTTAAATCAAGCCTTCCTCCCTCTCAAGTTTCTCCAATCAATAGGTCTGGTCCCTATTTCCTTGAGAATTAAGTAGGACATTTCTTGCCAAGGGCTTTGACCACTGCCCACCCCGCCACCCCCCCACCCCTAGCAACAGTTCAGGAGTTCATAGTCCTGAGTATGATGAGTGGGTCTCATTGGCTCTTTCTATTTTGTCCTCATTCACAGTACTTCTCTTTTTCCCCTTTGTCTCTGAGTTGAGAAGGGAAGAACAACAGGCTTTAGATCACTGAAACTAACCTTCCCAGCTCAAAAGGGAACCCCTTTTCCCTCTCAGAGGAACCGTCCTTACCAGGGCATCAAGCATCCACTTGAGCTTTCCCCGTGAAGTCTCAAGATGGACATCACCACTCCCCTCGCATCCTCCCCTGCTGCCTTCAACAAGCAGGTACTGCCATATCCCATAGGGGTCTCCCCTTAGTCACGGCAGCCTCGGCGGCCCCACCCTGATCCTCTCGCTGGAAGAGAGGGGCCTGTCTCCACCTCCCCTTAGGGCAGCACCTGCTGTGGAGAGAGCCCCGCCCCACAGTCTAGCCCTGGCCTGCAGTCTCAGCCTGCCCACTGACCCACCATGGGACCCAGGCAGGTTACCTCTGAGCCTGTCTCCTCACCTCCACAGTGACTCCTTGTGAGCTGGTTCTGGGTCTGATAGCAAGGACCCTTCACCCCACAAGCCTGCCTCACCCCCTTGTCCTTCTTCCTTTTCTGCAGCACTAGTCGGCTTCGGGCCATGGCTATCCTTGGAACAGAGGGACGGGGTTCTTTCTCCTGCCCGAAAACCAAGGCTGAAGGGAGCCCCAAGGTAAACACATCGTCATGTGCTTTCCCCAGCAGTGAAATCAGTGATGCCTCAGACAGCAGCATCACTAAGCCTGAATTATTTGCCCAAGGCCTAAAGTCAGGGGCCCTGGATAATGACTGAGGTCATTGATCCCAGCCTGACACCATTAAAGTCATTGGCCCAGGGGCCTGCTTCCCCAAGAGCCCCAATCCTTGCCCCTGAACCCCAGACTTTCTCCTTTCTACAGAGCACAGGCTCTCCAGTCACCACATAC
The DNA here is from genome assembly GCA_006408695.1 of Aepyceros melampus. Classification (NCBI taxonomy): domain Eukaryota; kingdom Metazoa; phylum Chordata; class Mammalia; order Artiodactyla; family Bovidae; genus Aepyceros; species Aepyceros melampus. The sequence continues at coordinate 337,795 of SJXQ01008647.1, forward strand.
CACCTGCAGCGGGCCCTGCCTGGGGGCATCATCCTCATGGAGCTGGCTTTTCAGGTAAACAGGAGGAGCACCATGTGAGGAGAGCCAGGCCCTCCTGTCTCTTGCCCTCCTGACCTCATCTTCATCCTCTCTCCAGGGCTGTTATTTCTGTGTCAAACAGTTTGCCCTGGAATGTTCCAGAATCCCCATGGGGCAAGCTGTCAACTCTCAGGTAAGTGGTGGGGCAGAGGGCTGTGGAGTCTAAGTGTAACCCCAGCAATGATCTGCTGCTGTGGGTAGCTGGGTCATTCCAGTGCCATGACTGGCCCACCTGCGGTCACATTGTGATAGTTCAGAGCCGGGTTCAGGCACGGCCCTGGGGGCAGAGGGCAGTGCAGCACAGGGGCCAGTGTGGCCCCGTAGTCATCCTGACACTGACCATAGACAGTTGGACAGTGAGGACATTTGAGCTGAATGGGTAATGTGTCACATGGGTGGGCCAGTGCCAGTCCTGGCTGAGAGCTGGGGACAGCCTGGCACTGTTCATATAGTCACTAACACTTACAATGTAGACTAGAGTCCCCTCCCATACAGCATACCCCAACTCTTGGTCTTACTTCTAGCCCTCTGATTGCCTGAAGGCAGGGCCTCTACCCCACGAAGGCTGAGCACTCAGGAGGGCTCAGAATGAATGAATGAGTCAGGACCGAATGTGGTCAGGGACCTGAAGCCCTCCAGCCTTGAGCGAGTTTGGCCCCTTTGGGTTGTCAGGCTTGTCGTACAAGGGCCTCTGCTCTCCTTGTACCTCGAGTAGAGTTTCCAAGAGATCAGGGTCTGCCTGGGCACAGGCTGTCACTCTCCAGGACAGATGGCACAGACTCTTCCCAAATCTGGACAGCTTCAGATCCAGCTCGTAGGTGGTGGGCTCTGATTCGGGTATGGATGCCTCATCTAGTCATCACAGGAGAGTGAGATCCAGGAAAGCTTGGTGACTTCAGTGCAGGAACCTACCTGGCCTAGGGCACAACAGGAGGATTGGACAGGCAGGCACTCTTCCACACTTTGCTGTAGTATTGGCAGGACGGACCCACTTTATTATTCTCTTGAGCTTCCTGAAGTCCTGACTTCCCTGACCCCTCATCTCTATCCAGCTTGGCTCTCTCTGCCCCTGCATATCTAATCTGTATCGCTACTTAGATTTCTAAGTTGCTTTATTATTGCTGTTATAAGTGTTTAGTATACCTTCTAAGCAAAGAGAATTTTATTCCTGCTGTACAGATGGAGAAACTGAGGTTCACAGAGGTTAAGTGGTGTGCCCCAGGGACACAGCTAGTTGGTGGCAGTACTGGGGCTGCAACTGAGGCTCATCCTTGGCGACTGCAGTTTTTATCACGCTGCTTCAAATTTATGAGGGCCTTTCCTTTATTTCCATAGTGGATGGGGAAACGGAAGCAGAGAGGTTGTGACTTACCCAGGGTCCTGCAGCTACTCTGACTCCTAGGCAATTGCCTCATTTACAGTCATTTATTTCCTTTCCTACAAGTTTTTTGCCCAGAGTCCACCAAGAGGCATGCTCATGTAGATTCTGCCATTCCAGCCTCACTTATCCAACTGTTAATACACTCTCAGCAGTGCTGATTTCCTCCAAGAGAAGCCCAGCTCCGTGTCTCTGCCTTCCTTTCTTCCTGCATCAGTGGCTTGTTCATTCATTCATTCATTCGCAGATCAACTAGAGAAGGCCCACCCTGGGCTGGCCTTGACAGGATGTCCCAGGTGAAGCTTTACAAATGAGTGGGAGTTAGCCAGCTTTGGGGGTCAGTGGGAGCAGCATTCAGGCAAAGAGAATGGCCGGTACAAAAGTGTAGAGAAAATATGTGATATATACTTGGGGAGAGCAAGTGATTTGATGAGAAGATAAAGCTGGAGAGTTGGGAAGTGACCAGAAAAACCTTTCTAATAGTAATTACACACTTGGCCTACCCAGCCCACCCTGTTTAAAACCACACCTGCATTACCACTTGATTTTCCATAACAATCTATTAATGTGCTGTGTATTCATTTCCTCTGATGTTTATTATCCTGTCCCCACTGCTAGACTGTAAGCTCCTTGAGGGCAAGGCTGTGTGTCCCCAGCACCTAGAACAGTACTGGGTAGGCAGGTGGTAGGCACGCAGCAAGTATTTATTACATGAGTAAATCTGTGCTAGACTTGAGTGGACTCTGGGATACAGAGTTCAAAGGTTCATCTCTCAAAATGGTCAGTTTCATGCCAACAGTTACAACCGAGTTGAATGTGATGAGGAGGGCTTCTCGCAGAAGCGTTTCTAGCAGAGGGACCACAGGACAGGGTGAACTGTGCACGGTGTTTCCCAGGCAGGAGAGGGGGTGGGGTGCGCCGGGCAGCCTGCCGTCGTTCCTGACTGGCCCCGCCGCCTCCCAGCTCTCCATGCTGTTCACGGAGGAGTGCGACCGGGTGCGGGACCTGATGCACGTCCACTCGTTCAGCTACGACTTCCACCTGCGCCTCGTGCGCCAGCACGTGCTGGGCGCCCACGCGGTGCTGCGGCACGGCTACCACCTGACCACCTTCCTGCGACACTTCCTGGCCCACCACCCCGATGGGCCCCACTTCGGCCGCAATCACATTTACCAAGGTCAGTGCCCAAGGGCAAGCCAGTGAACCCGGAAAAGAACAGGCCGCAAGCCAGGACCGAAGGGACCACTTCCGGGGGCAGACCTTGTCTCTTGTCTCCCCTGTCCTGTGTTGTCAGTCGCCTCGTGTTACCTGGACCCTGTCCTCACCTTTCTGTCTTAAGTAACTCCCAGTCTCTTTCATAAGTTTAGGTCCTGTTCCCCTGTGCCCTGAGCCGCTTTGTCCCACCTCCATGTCCCACGGGAGCTCCCCAGAACGAATCAGTCCGCTTGCCAGTCAGAGCCTCAGGGACTCCTGTCCTCCAGCCCACAGATCACTGTGTCTGTCTGGGGCTCAGTGTGTCCTGAAACTCACCTCTCAGGGACCCTGGAGCTGCCCACCCCGCTCATCGCTGCCCACCAGCTGTACAACTATGTGGCCGACCATGCCAGCTCCTACCACATGAAGCCGCTTCGGATGGCCCGGCCAGGAGGCCCGGAACACAACGAGTATGCCCTGGTGTCGGCATGGCACAGGTAAGCCGGGATGGGGACAGGTGGAGCGGAGCCAGGGCCATCCTTGCAGTAGGGGGACCCGTGTTCTCTTAGGCTGGAAGGGTGGGCCCCTGGCTTCATCAGAACCTCAGGCTTGATGTCTCCCCCACACCCACTGCTCAGCTCTGGCTCCTACCTCGACTCTGAGGGACTTCGTCACCAGGACGACTTTGATGTGTCTCTGCTTGTCTGTCACTGTGCTGCACCCTTTGAGGGCAAGGAGAGGCCGAGCGGCACGTTCTTCGGTCAGCAGATCCCCTACCTTGAACGTGGCTCTTGCCCTGAAATGGCCCTGTCTGTCCTACTGTGACCATCACACTCCTACCCCCTCCCCACCTAGGCTACAGTTCTTCGTGGTGCTCACTAGCCAACGAGAGCTGTTCCCCAGACTCACTGCAGACATGCGCCGGCTCCGGAAGCCGCCCAGACTGACGCCTGAGCCAGAGGCTCCTGGGAGTTCAGCCAGTAGCCCTGGGGAGGCCTCCGGGGCCAGTGTGGCCCCCGGACCAGCTCCCCTCTTCCCCCCACTGGCTGCAGAGGTGGGCGTGGCACGGGCACGGCTGGCTCAGCTGGTCCGGCTGGCTGGAGGGCACTGCCGTCGGGACACCCTTTGGAAGCGCCTCTTCTTGCTGGAACCACCAGGACCTGATCGGCTGAGGCTAGGGGGTCGCCTGGCCCTGGCCGAGCTGGAGGAGCTCCTAGAAGCAGTCCATGCCAAATCCATCGGGGACATTGACCCGCAGCTGGTAAGGGGCTGGGGTGGGTGCTTGGAATGCCACCAGCAGCCAGGGTAAAGGTTGCGGGAGTCTCAGAGGCGGCTCTGGGACAGCAGATCCATGCCTGTGGAACTCCCCCCAGGACTGCTTCCTGTCCATGACGGTCTCCTGGTACCAGAGCCTGATCAAGGTTCTCCTGAGCCGCTTTCCCCAGAGCTGTCGCCATTTCCAGAGCCCAGACTTGGGGACTCAGTACCTGGTAAGTTTCCTTGGCCTTCCTCTGAAAGAAATCCTCATTAGATGGAGGACAGGGTCCCCCTCAAGGAGCCCCAGCCTGACTACATAGGCTCTGGAGGGAGGCTGAGATGGAGTGCCTACACAGGTAAAGAGGAGAAAACTCTCCAAGCACCAAGCCATAGCCTGTGACTCACTGAGAAGAACCTAGAGCTGTGCTCTCAGGACCCTCAAAGGCACAAACCTTGGCTAGTGATCCCAAGGGCCAAGCTCTGGAACCTCATAAGGTTCATGTAGGTTCAAGTCCCAGAAAGGACTTCTTAGGCTTTCAAGACTTTTTACCAAAGTGCAGTCCTCGCACCAGCAGCGTCAGCCCCACTTGGGAGCTGGCTGAAGTGCAGATCCAAGGCCCCACCCCCAACCTGCTGGCCCAGCAGCTGTTTCTCCACCATCTCCACAAGTGATTGATGTGCACATTAGAGACTGATAGCTTCTCTCTGCTGGGAAGGGCAGTGGAGAGAAGAGAGTTATGGCAGTGGGCACCGGGGACTGGAAGATTCAAGGATGGGCCCAATTGAGAGCAGCAGTTCAGGAGGGGTAGGGTTCAAGAGGTTTCTGAAAAACAGAGTACTTGGTCCATGGTGAGGGGTCCTGCCACATGGTGCTTGTGGGGAAGACTTAGTTTCAAGGTGTGACAAAGCATCACCCAGAAGCTGAGGTTAGGTAAGGGTAAGGCTGCAGTAATGCGGCGAGTGTGAGCAGATGGGGGTGCTTCTGTGGGTGGCAAGAATGCTGGAGCAGGAATGGGTTTGGGGGAAGGGCGATGAGTTGACTCTGAGGCCTAAGAGGACCTTGCAGGACCACAGTCTAGAAGGTCTATGGACTTTGGAGACTGGAGCCCAGGAGAGGGGTGTAGGCAGCACTTATATGAACAGGAGGTCACTGAAGCCCCGGGCATAGAAGAAACTGCTTGGGAGAGATCACAAAGCGGAGCTACAGGGACAGACATCTGGGAGGCCAGAGACACAAAACCCAGGAAGCAAGGAGGACTCTCGTCGAGGGGAGAGAGCCCCCCTTTGTCGATGGGCTTCAGATGTTGATGCCAGCTTGTGTAGGGCCTTCCAGTCAAGGACCACTCCCCTCGTCCTGACGTCCTGCACAGGCTGACTGGGAGCCAATGAGGATGAGAAGCAAGGCTGCAGCGCAGGTGGGGTCAGGTGGTGATGAAAGCCGGCCTTCCTCAGGCTGGTCCCGCCTCCAGGATGCCCTCGTGGAGGGTCTCTGCCTCACTGTCCATCTCACTGTGTCTTGTCTTTAGGTTGTGCTGAATCAGAAGTTCACCGACTGTTTTGTGCTAGTGTTTCTGGACTCCCACTTGGGAAAGACGGTGAGAACAGGGGTGGGGGGCTGTTGAGGGGCTTTGTGTCAGCCCTAGTGGGAGGCTATACCTCAAATGCTCCACCCCAGAGCCTGCTGAGTTTGGGGAGCCCAGCTTCCTGGGCCCAGCCTGCCTGCCTCTCACCACTGAACCCACTCCCTGTTCCTTAGTCTCTGACGGTGGTTTTCCGAGAGCCCTTCCCTGTGCAGCCCCAGGACAGCGAGAGCCCCCCCGCCCAGCTGGTCTCCACCTACCACCACCTGGAGTCCGTCATCAACACAGCCTGCTTCACCCTCTGGACCCGCCTCCTCTGAGGGACGGGCCACTGAATGTCCTCGAACCATGGCTCTATAAGGTTGCCCACTTGAAATCTTAGACCAGCCCTTCCAGGTCCCTGGGCAAGACTGGACACTGAGGGACGCCAGAGATCGTGTCAATGTGTCTTGGGGGCCTGTAGCAGGAGCTATGCTCCCTAAATACTTGCTGCCACTGACACAGGGCTCCAGAGGGTCCACTCACTTCCTGAGGTGCCCATGTCCTCTCAGGTCCCTGGGCCCTTCCAGAAGGAGGCTCCTTTCTGCTCACCTGCCTGAGTCTAAGAATTCTTCATATCAGGTGGCAGGTAGACCCCTTAGAGCTGCTCTGCCTGAATCCTGTCCGACACCCACCTCCCCCACCTCCATCATGAGTCATCTGATCATCCATTCCCACTGGGACATCATTGCCAGACAATTGCCATCGAGATAAGACACCTCCGTTTGAATCCCAGCTCTGCCTTTGAAGCAGCTGTGACCGTGGGCAAGTCCCTTGGTTGTACCCTTGGTTTCTCATCTGTACACAAGGAGCATGGACGCAGCAACACCGGCACAGACCAGAGGACGTTAACACAAGCTGCAGGGCCCTGCTCTGCAGGAGGGAAGCAGCCCAAAGACACCGGAGGACTTGAACATGAGTGCGTGGCCCTTCTCTGCAAGAGAGAAGCGGCCCGAAGACACCCGAGAGTTAGACACTGTGTGTCTTCCCCCACCCCATCCAATAACACACACACATGGAAACGTCAGCAGGGTGTCTTTAATTAGAGGAGGCTCAGTCATGCTGCTCACCGTCCCAGAGGCGTGTGGCTGGAGCACAGGACCTCACTGGCCAGCCTGCGGGCGGCCCCTCATCTCCCAGTATGAACGCAGCCAACTCAGGCCCTCTGCTGTGTCTCCTGAGGGGAGCGGGCGCGTGGCATCTCAGGCCGTGAGGAGGAAGACAGCCCCTGTCCAACACTGTTCCTCCAGAGGCCCTTCCCTGGGGCCAGGCTCAGCCCACCCTCACCTTGAGGCTGGTACTCGCAGCCCACGAAGCCTGTGTAGCCTTCATCTTCCAGCAGTTGGAACAGATACGAGAAGTTGAGCTCTCCGGGGCTGTCGGGTTCCCCCCGACCCGGGACCTGTGCCACCTGCACATGCCCTGGGGGTAGATTTTGGGGGTAGAAAGAGTAGAAGGACAGAGGAAGCCTCATGGCAGGCCAGGAAGAAGCCAAGAAAGGGGCCCTTACCAACAACGGGCAGGAACTCTCGCACATTCCCTGTCAGGTTCCCGTCCATGATCTGCCAGTGGAATAAGTCCTGGGGCAGAGATTCCCACAGTCAGAGACCCTGCAGCCCACACCACTGTCCCTGGATTTGGAGAACACGGCCCTCTGAGAAGCACGCCCTCTCCCCCACTTACCATCTGTAGCTGGAGGTTGGGTCTTCCCACCTTCTGTAAGATGGCTGCCGCTGGGAGGGAAACCAGGGAGAGGGGTCGTGAGACTCAAGGAGGGCTGGAGAATCAATGGATAGGAGGCAGCCAGGGGCCATGGGCCTACCCTGCTGGGGCGTGTCCAGGAAGTACCGGGGGTCCGTGATTCGGGTGTTGATGGGCTCCAGCAGTCCCACGAGGTTCTCCTAGCACCAGGCCAGATCCATGAGTAGAGCTCTCCCTAAGTTGACCCCCTCAGTCAGTCACTGCCCAAGCCGATCCCCAGCCCTTCTGGCCTGGGCCAGGGCCCAGCCTCGAGCCTCACTGCTCTCTCCACATACATACATGCATGAAGTATGTGTGTCTGTATGTGTTTTCACTGTCTCGTGTGCATGCTCAGCCATGTCCCACTCTGTGCAACCCCATGCTCCTCTGTTCATGGGATTCCCCAGGCAAGGATACTGGAATGGGTTGCCATTTCCTCCTCCAGAGGAGGTTCCTGACCCAGGGATCAAACCCACATCTCCTGCATTGGTAGGCGGATTCTTTACCACTATGCCATCTGAGAAGCCCCTTTCACTGTCTCACCTGAGCCAAAACCTCAGCTGCGTGCCTGAGGTTCTCCAGGAAAACTGTTTCCATTTCACCCCTGACCGTGGCTCTGTCAGCCCCCTTCGGCACACGGCCAGCCATCAGGTGAATCCTGTGGGGAAAATGGGGCTGGAGGGGTCCATCCTCACCAAAGAAGCCTTCACTCCCATGCTCCTCTCTCTTCCAGCTGCCCTCCGATGGCACCAGCCTCCCATCTCCCCAGGTCTCCAGTCGAGACCACCTAGCTGTGGTGCTCAGGCCTCCCAGCGCCCTCAGGCACTTGTGTCAACCTAAGACCAAGACCTTTCCCAGATTCCTTCTGAAGGCCCACCATCCTCCTGCTTCAGAGACCACAGGCCCTCACGCAGCCCCTCCTGTACATCCAGATTCTCCTTTTCCATGGCCCTTCTCCTCAAGCCTCACCTTTAAAAAATTACTTTGACCCTTATGCTCAGGTTATTCCACGCTGCTTGTCTCCTCCTGCATCTGTTTCTTAGCTGCTTCCCATCTGTTTTCTGCACACACACACCTCCCTCTGCCCCATAACTGCTTGTTGCCAGTTCCTCAGCCTAGTTGCCCTGTGCAGGATTTGACATTCACCTTATCAGCCCCACTCTGAAGCCCCACTTTCTCCCTGCACCTCCTCATCTTTCTCAGTCACCTCCAAAGCAGGCAGGCTCACCTCCAGCCTCATCATCTCTGCAGAATACACCAAGCCCCGGGGGGCGCGTGGCTACTGCATCCCTGCCTGGAATGCTCCTTTGGTCAAGCAAGCACCCACCGCGGAGAACCAGTTCAACATCACTACCTGTTAAGAAGCTTTCTCTGATCCCAGACCGAGTTAGTACCCGCCCTGCTCCCAGAGTTTCCTTGAACTGACTGTGTTATGTCCCAGGTCATACTGAGTTCCCAGCATGAGGTGAGCAAGAAAGAGTTGCAGAGAGTGACGTACACACAGATGAAACGCGAAGGGCAATTTACAAGGGACCAGGACTGAAGAGGCAGAGACGGAGTACCCCTGAGCCTCTTCTTGCGGATTATGGGGGCGGGGGAATGGAGAAGGGAGGTTACCTGGGACAGTCCAGAGCCTTAGCGTACAGCAGCGCCTGCTCCAGCCCTTCTCGGAAGGCCGCCTGCCGCCCGGGAACAGCCCCCAGCCCGTTCTCCCCCTTCTCTCGGTCTCCTGCGGAAAGAATGGGCCTCAGCTCCCTGCTCCTTACCCCCTGCCCCACGCTGTCCCGGCCCGGACCCTCCCGGCGCACCCGGGGGCGTGTTGATTAGCACGACTCGTAGCCCGGCTTCCCGCGCTGCGCGCGCCAGCGCCACCGGCGGCTCCGCATACGGCCAGCCGATCTCGGCTGCTTCGAAGCCCGAATTCCCCGCGGCCCGGAGCCGCGCGGGAAAGCCTGACAGCTCCGGGAACAGCCACGACAGGTTGGCCGAGAAGCGGAGCGGAGCCATGGCTACTCGAGAGCGCGCGCGGGGCGGAGTCTCTGCAGCCAGAAGGCTGCAAAGGCGGGCAGGGTCGAACGGGGGACTTGGGGGCCCGCTCGGCCTGCAGGGCCGGGGAAAAGACTGCAGGGCCGCACTTGG
>SJXQ01008647.1:347542-411948 GCA_006408695.1 Aepyceros melampus
CCGCACTTGGGGGGCGGGGCGGGGCGGGGCGGGGCGGGGCGTGGAGGACGCGGAAGTGGTGGAGGAACACGACCCGGCCGCGCGGGGGCGCGCTGGCGCCGCGAGCTGGGTGCCGGCCCTCTCCAGCTGGGAGACCCGTGGGTGGTAAGGGCCGCGGACCTGCCAGAAAAGTGCACTTTTCCGGACGCGAGGGGAGGTCACGGGGAGGGGGCGCGAGCCCAGTTAGGGTGAAGGAACGTGGATGCTAACAAACGCTTGGTGTTTACCTTCATTATAACCAGAGTATCTGTTCATTAAAGAACTTTTGAAAGCCATGTGCCGCACCACTCAGCCGTTAACTTTCCTGTACAGGGCGTACAGTCTTGTCTTAGAAAACCCTGATCACAGTGTATATGAGGCCTTATGGCATATTATTTCGTTTTCCCCGAGAAAATGAATTAGCTGCTCGTTCCACACCTGAACAGCCTAGAATTGATCATGCTTACAGCGGTTTCAAAGTGTGTGTGTGTGTGTGTGTGTGTGTGTGTGTGTGTGATGCTTACAGGGGTTTCAAAGTGTGTGTGTGTGTGTGTGTGTGTGTGTCTCATGCTTACAGGGGTTTCAAAGTGTGTGTGTGTGTGTGTGTGTGTGTGTGTGCGCTATAAAAGCTCTTTAATGCACCTTTTGGTTCCTTCTCTGAATCGTTTTCTCAGGTTCCTCTTGTAGGTACAAAGTTCAAAGTCCCTTGTAAGGCAAACTGCCCCCACCCCTGGACTCCGCACCGAGCGGCTGTGGGCGGGCTGTCCCCTCTCAGCCCCAGCTGATTGGGCCACGGAAAGACATCTGATCCAAGCGCAGCCAATCCATAGACGGGCCCGAGACCCTTGTCCAATTTGTAAAGCCAATCTGGCCAATTAGATTCCCTCTTGGAGAGTTCAACAAGGAAATCCTGAGAGCCAAGTAAGCGATGGGTTTGGCAGATGGTTTTGGCTGTACAAAATAAATAAGCTGGAGTCAGGTGGTGAAGAAAATTAGAACCGAGAGGAGAATAACCCAACACTACGGGCAGGCGTAGCACATTGAGATACCGCTGCTTTAGAGTTCCCAGGACTGACCAAACCCACGGCAGCTCCCAGGTCGACGCTTCGTCAGGCCAGGATATTTAGACTTCCCTGGTTTCTGTGTCTGTAGTCTGGTGTTTCTTCAGATTATCCGAATAAATTTATTTCAGCCACACTAACCCAACTGAATTGGCAGATTCCAGGTTGGGATTACATGGTGAAAAAGTAGGACCACACTTAAGTTTTTTTACGACTGTGCTAATGTGCTGTGGTTGCTAAATCGCTTCTGTCGTGTCCGACTCTATGGACTGCAGCTTGCCAGGCTCCTCTGTCCATGTCCATGGGATTATCCTGGGGAGAAACCTGGAGTGGGTTACGGTTCCCTCCTCCAGGGAGTCTTCCCGACCCAGGGATCGAACCTGTCTCCAGTCTATCTGCATTGGCAGGCCGGATTTTTACCACTAGTGCCACCTGGGAATGGCTTCTCAAAAATGTAATTTTACACTCAGATGACACATGCATAGAAGTCATGTTGATCTGCTTCCTGTGCTAACTCTGACAAAAGGCAGCTTGAAGTGCAACATCAGGAGAAGCCAGTGTTCCCTCTCTCCTGTCACTGCTCACTTGCATCTCAAGTCAGGCTCACCCAGCCACCCCGGGCCCCGGCTGAGAGAATTCATCCAAGTTCCTGGCAGGTACTGTTTCTTCAGCACTGCCTCCACGAACAGACAGATGTCAGCTCACCTGAAATCAAATCACTTTATTTCTTGCCCCTCTACATTATGCTTGGAACTCTGACTCCTCCAGGAACATGTTTCTTGGAAGAAAGTGAAAATGAAAGTCACTCAGTCGTGTTCGACTCCTTACGATCCCATTCACTATTCAGTCCATGGAATTCTCCAGGCCAGAATACTGGAGTGGGTTGCCTTTCCCTTCTCCAGAGGATCTTCCCAACCCAGGGATCGAACCCAGGTCTCCTGCATTGCAGGCGGATTCTTTACCAGTAAACTATCAGGGAAGCCGTTCGTGTTTCATGGGCACTGTCCATTCAGGATATGGCCTCACTAAGTTTAACATTTTAATCAATCTCAAGTTCAGCGTGTTTATGATCCACTGCTGACAATGCAGAGTGACATCTAAGGTAAATAATTCCTTATCAACAGTTCCGTTCAGTCGCTCAGTTGTGTTCGACTCTTTACGACCCCATGAATCACCGCACGCCAGGCCTCCCTGTCCATCACCAATTCCCGGAGTTCACTCAGACTCACGTCCATCAAGTCGGTGATGCCATCCAGCCATCTCATCCTCTTTTGTCCCCTTCTCCTCCTGCCCCCAATCCTTCCCAACATCAGGGTCTTTTCCAATGAGTCAACTCTTCGCATGAGGTGGCCAAAATATTGCTTTGCTGTAAATCTCTGAGTATGCAAATTCTGTTTAAGACTTCAAAAACACCACCATCTTCTTGTGTCTTTACCAGGAAAAAGATTTGTCCAGGCTCCAGTGGTCTACTCGTTTTGTGCTTGTGTACCCTTTTTAGGGCAGCAGAGATAATGTATAAACTAGATGTTCATAACTCACTTTTCTCCTTATATCCACCTTCACATAATGTATCTAAATATATACAAAGAGGAGAACAATGTCCAGGAAAATTATTTTCTTTAGTCATCATTTGTCTATACCTTATCCCACTTTGCAAAATAAGCATTACACTAAGTTATTTTTACAAATCTTGATTCTTTGCATTTAACTTTTCTTTTAAATTTATTTAGTTATTTTTAGCTGCACTAAGCCTTCATTACTATGCATGGACTTCTCATTTCAGTGGCTTCTTGTGTGTCCAACACCAGCTCTAGGGCACTTGGGCTTCCATAGCAAGCAAAGCATGAGCTCAGTAGCAGCAGCTCCCCGGCTTAGCAAGCTGTAGCATGTGGGATCTTCCCAGAGCAGGGATTGAACCGGTTTTCCCTGCATTGCAAGGCCAACTTTTAACTACTGGACCACCAGGGAGGCCCAGCATTTAACTTTATCAAAGAGTGTGTACAGGTATGATGATCAGTTAAAAGAACAAGAGCTTGTAAATAATTATGCCGATAATGGGTGAAACTTGCACGTAGAGTTCAGAGTCTCATTTGATCACTGACTGCACTTGCCAATGTCATAAAAAATATTACAACTCATATGTGAAATGCAAATCAAAGCCTTAATGAAATTTCATTTTATACTTTCCAGATTGACAAAAAAAAAAAAAAAAACCTTAAAAAGTAGACAATAGCAAGTATTGGAAGGGATTTGAAATAACTGGAACATTTATTCACTGCTGATAGGAGTATAAATTACTACAACCACTTTGGAAATTAATTTGGCATTATCTCTTAAAGCTGAACGTTCATATACCTTTGATCCAGCAGTTCCATGCCCAGGTTTATCCCCTGGAGAACTTTGTGGAGAAGAGTACCCAGAATAATTCAGTGATGTTCATAACAACACTATTTACGCAGCAAAAATAAGGAACTAACTCAAATGTCCATTGATACATATATAGATGAGTTGTAGTATGGCCCTGCAGTGTTGTTTATAAAAGTGAAGGGAAAACAGGTGACTTAAATGATAAAATTGAGTTGCTTTTGGATTAGAGTAATGCATGAAGATTTAGTGACTTTGGATCAAATTGAAAACATCAGTATGAACACATCAAATGGATAAATCTCAGAAACATAATTGTGAGTGAAAGAAGCAAATCACAGAGAAATATATACAGTATGATTCCACTTACACAAAGTCAAAAGCAGGGAAAACCAAGCAATACCTTGTGTAGGGATACAAACATCTGTGGTAAAACGATAAAGAAAAGCAAGTGATCATGACCTTAAAATTCAAGAGGATGGTGACTTCTGGAGGGGGAGAGAAGCGGGTGGTTGTTGGAAACTTCAAGATTAAGGGTCATCCCCTTTTTCTGGTGTGTTGTGATCCCATCCCTTTATCACATTCTCTGTATCTTACATATATTTTATTTTATAAATATTTTGTATCTGTTTTATATTTTAAATGTAGCATTTTAAAACTTTTGATATGCTTTATTACCACCTGTTGGCACATTTTAGATTAACATCTTCATTTCACTATCATGAGAATCTCAAGGTTTTTCTACAGACTCAGCTTGTTTGTGTTAGACTGTAATTGCTACTTTTTAGATTCAGCGTGTCACTGCTCAGGCTAGAGGTCCTTTACTGTATTACCTGCTCAGAACCTGTGGGAGGCAGCCTGTAAAGTGATCCCTGGTGATCTCCACCTCCTGGGCATCATGTCCCCTCCCCTTGAATATGGGCTGGACCTTGCAATTCACTTCAAACAAATAGAATACAGCAAAAATAGTACAATGTCACCTCGGAGATTAGGTTACAAAAAGGCTTTAGCTTATGTCTTGGGTATCCTCTTTAACTCACTTGCTCTGAAGAAAACCAGATGCCATATTGTGAGCTGCCCTATGGAAAGATCTATGTCTAAGAGTCTTTCCAGAGCGACTAAGAACTGGCCACAACTTAGCGCCTAGGAGCAAATGCCTCTGGCTGGCAACCTGTGAGTGAGGTTGGAAGCAGGTCCACTCCCATTGAGCCTTAAGATAACTCTCCTGACCAACACCTTGACTGCCTCATGACAGACAAGATTTGAGTCAGAGAGATCCAGCTAAGCCACACCCAGATTCCTGGCTCCAGAACCTCTTTGGTAGTAAACATTTGTCGTTTAAGTCCCTGAGTTCGGGGTAACTTGTTAGCAGCAATCAATATCTAATTAGAGGTTCTCTTTCTTCTCTTCTTTGGGAGAATTATATCACTTTCACCACTTCTTCATCTTAAGTGTGAATAGGTTCTACCGTCTTCTTATAAGTTCCTCTCTCGACCCAGCCACAGTGATTGGTCAGTGAATGGACACCTGACCCAAGCTAGACCAACCAGAGTACCTGTAATAGGCATTGTAGATTGCCTACCCAGTGTCTGTCCCCTCTTTTCTCCTTAGTTGAACCATACCTCATCAGGACACTTTGTTCAGTTGCTAGGTCCTGTCTGACTCTTGCGACTGCCCGGATGGCAGCATGCCAGGCTTCCCTGTCCTTCACCATCTCCCAGAATTTGCTCAAACTCATGTCCATTGAGTCGGTGATGCCATCCAGCCATCTCATCCTCTGTCGTCCCCTTCTCCTCCTGCCCTCAATCTTTCCCAGATCAGGGTCTTTTAGAATGACTCCACCCTTCACATCAGGTGGCCAAAGTATTGGGGCTTCAGCTTCAGCATCAGTCCTTCCAATGAATATTCAGGGTTGATTTCCTTTAGGAGTGACTGGTTTGATCTACTTGCAGTCCAAGGAACTCTCAACAGTCTTCTCCAACACAGTACAGTTCAAAAGACTCAATTCATTGGCATTCAGTCTTCTTTTGGGTCCAACTCTCACATCCATACATGACTACTGGAAAAACCATAGCTTTGACTAGATGGACCTTGGTCAGCAAAGTGATGTCACTGGTTTTTAACACATTGTCTAGGTTTGTCATAGCTTTCTTTCCAAGGAGCAAGCATCTTTTAATTTCATAGCTGCAGCCACAGTCTGCAGTGATTTTGGAGCCCAAGAAAAGAAAACCTGTCACTGATTTCACTTTTTCCCCTTCTATTTGCCATGAAGAGATGGGACTGGATGCCATAATCTTAGTTTTTTGGATGTTGAGTTTTAAGCCAGCTTTTTCACTCTCCTCGTTCATCCTCAGCAAGAGGCTCTTCAGTTCCTCTTCACTCTCTACCATTAGAGTATCATCTGCATATCTGAGGTTGTTGCTATCTCTCCCAGAAATCTTGATTCCAGCTTGTGATTTATCCAGTCCGGCATTTCACATGATGTACTCTGTATATAAATAAAATAATCAGGGCAACACTTAGCCAGAAAGAGTAAAGTTGATGTACAGAGCACTTCCCAAGTGGCTCAGTGGTAAAGACTCCACCTACCATGCTGGAGACACAGGTTCAATCACTAAGTGGGGAAGATCCCCTAGAAAAGTAAATGGCAACCCACTCCAGTATTCTTGCCTGGGAAATCCCATGGATGGGAGCCTGGTGGGCTCCAGCTCATGGGGTCACAAAAGAGGGGTCACAACTTAGCAACTAAGCAACAACAACAGAGAGACGTGGCAAGAAAAACTGAGAGAGGCATTGTGTTCACTCAAAACCTCTGTAAGGGAATCAATCAGGCTAGTCTTCTTGCTTCATCTTAACTCTTCCCAAGAAAGAGATGTCTCAGAACTAACTTGCTTTTCCCATCACCAAACCAAGAATTGTGCACATTTCTAAAAACACTTGGTTCTTTTGGTAAAAAAAAAAAATTTTAAAGACTTGGACCATGGGCACTTAGGCCAGGTATTTGCATAATTTTATGAATTTATATAATTTCATATAGCTGGTAGCAGTAAGCTAAATGACTCACAGCAACTTAGGGATCTCAGTGTCTATGAGAGAATCTCTATCTTTCAAAGTAATGAATTTATGCTGATGATTTTTATTTCACCCAATGTTCATTAATCTCTTTCCTACCTTGCTTTAATACAAGAGCATCTTCCTTTCTATTTTAACTTTCTTATTTGAGCTCCCCGACTTTTTTATCACTTTTATATGGCATGTTCAAATCAGGCTCCATATATCATGTTAGGTGTTTTCACATCCAACCATGTGTTCAGTTACAGCTGCCTGGATTTAAGAACCTAGTGTCAGTCTATTATCATTATTTGTCTGAGCCATTTAGTTTGCATTTCCAAGGCTTCGGAATTTAACTTTCTACTTTACTCAATTTTACCAGTAATAGTCCATATCACATGGATTCATGATCGCTTGTAACTGTGTCAAAAAGGAAACTAAATCTTTGGTAAAGTTTTTCTTTCATAGGTTTCTGTGGTATCCAAGTATGTCATAGAGGAATACCCATGGTACATCTACATTAGGACTGTATAACTAAAATTTCAGCACATTTAAACAGAGTCATCTCACTCACACAATACATTGCATAATAACATCATTATGTGAAACAGCATTGAATCACTCTACAAAATTTGTACTTGCATGAACCATAATATTCTTGAAGAATATAATAATATTTGCTGTTCCATGTTATACACCCTTATCTTTAAAAGGAGCCTCCTATAACTGGCCCTTTATCTTTAGTTTCTAAATTCTATTACTGAGTGTCTGGATTGTGTCCAGAAACTCTTCTGTGCCCCTCCCCTACATATGCATGTTGTTCTCGGCAGTATTAGTTAATGGAGTGTTAGCTAGTTACACACTCATCCACATGCAATCTTTAAACTTTGTTAAATATAACCAGTGTGTGTATGACTCAAAGGGTGCAAGTGTGAACAACTGCATTTTATTCCAGAATACAAAGTTTTTATCCTTCCCCTATTGTTGGACAAAAAGATTGCTTCCAAGCAATCACTATTACAACAATAATACATCTTTATGTATGCCTTTTTGTATGTGGGTACAGATATGAATATTTTTCCAGTATATGTCTCTGAAAGTGGACTTGCTTGGTGAAAGGATGAGCACATTTAAAGTTCTCATTCACCGCCAAATCACCCTTCAGAACACTTTATCAGTTTACATTCGTTCTGACAGCCTCTGAGTGCCTGTTTCCCCACATCTTCATCAACGCTGGACTTTTGCCAATCTGATGCAGGAAAAAAACATTTTAAAAATCAAGTCCTTCCTTATTACTGAAGTTGAACATCTTTTCAGATGTTTATTTGCCATGAACACTCCCTTTTCTGTGAATTGCTTATTTGTGGCCTTTGTCCACTTTTCAGTAGGATGCTTAATTAGCTTATAGATGTTCTTTATAGAAATTCTGGATGTTAAATGTCTGGCTATTTTACTTATCCTTGTCTTTAGTTAGAGCATTTGCTGTTCGGAGTGTTGAGCAGTGCCGCCTTTCCCCCAGGCTTCATGTTCCCGATGTGAAGGAAGTCTGCTCTGGGCACCTGCCTGGCCTTCTCGGTCTTCCCCAGGGAAGCAGAGTGACTCCTGTGGCAGAGAGGAGCCTAACTGCTCAGCTGAGTTCCATCCTCCCCTCTCTGTGTGAAAAAGCACCTTCCTGGTCCACTCCCCCCACTGGAAGGTTTACAGCCCCATGAGCCCTCATGGGGCTGACCTCGGGGTGAAGTATCAGCAACCTGCTTGCCTAGCAGACCTAAGCCATATTGTCCAGTGTCAGTTGTAGTGGTAATAAAGGTAATATTTGTATCTCCATCTGCCACACTCCGGTGCCTATCTCCTAATAGGTTCTTGTATCAGTCAGAGTCCAAACAGAAAACAGATGGCACATTCAAATTAGGATAATTCGGAAGATTGAATAAAGGGACTATTTATGAAGGCGTGGGCAGGGTGTAGGGGAGATCCATGAGATAGTGAAGCAACCTAGGGCTGTCACAGCAGAGCTGCTCCTCCTCCTAAGCTTGAAAGGTGCAGGCAAGGGGACTGAAATCCAGGAGGAAAGGGTTCTATAGCAATAACTGTCTTACGAGGAGCAGAAGCCCTCACTTGCAGGACATGGGCGGCTTGAGGCAGCCTGTATGGAGGAAGCCTGAGAAATAAATACCCCACCTGACTCCTCTCCCCTCCAGTCTCCTGGTGGGCCTCCCCACTAGATAAACCAGTCAAAGCCCGAGGGAAAGGGAACCTGTTGATGGAGCCAACACTGGTCCATCTGTTCGGGTAGAGAGCAAGGAGTAGAATACAACAAGGGACACAAAAAATATCCATCAGAGTTCTCCTCTTTCTTTCCTCGTTGTGCACTTTCATTCTTCATCTGGGTAAAAAATTCGTGTTCTCATCAACGAGATGCACAAAATCCCACTGACTGCCATTTCATCAAGAGGTGATCTCCATCGGCATAATCCCCCCTGACCCCATAGCTTTACTGCCACTGGTGTTCTTCAGATAAGGAATCAGGTTAAAGTGAGGAGAGGTATGGTAGGCAGTCTCTCCAAATCCCTGCTCTTGGTGTACACGCCCCATCTCTCAGTCATTCAATCCAACGCTAGTCTAGATATTGCTATGAAAGGATTTTGCAGATGCAATTAAGGTCCCAAGTCAGGTATGAAATCGAGATGCAGCTGGATGAGCCGACCTAATTAGGTGAGCCCTTAAAAGGGCCAGAGCTCTTCCTGGTGAAAGAGATTTGGAGTTAGTGCATGAGAAATTGTCCAGTGGTGGCTTTGGAGATGGAGAAGGAATGTGAGTGGCTTTAAGGACTTCACACTTCTTATGCCATAAATCATGTCCCCTTGTCAGAGGTGATGGTATAGCAATCGGTAGCATGGTTAAGGATAAGGCATTCTGTAACTCTACAGATGATCCTGGAAGAAGAACTTCAGGCAGAGAAGACAATCGGAATATGTATTTAGTCCACAAGAACCAAGCTCTGCTCCCTCTAAGATGGAGGGGTCCACAGTGGCCTCCCTCCAACCTCAGTGTGCCTCTTGTTTTGTGGTGTAAAATTCAAGAGACAGCAACTTGTCTCTTCCTTCAGAAGGATGCTCCAGACCACACAACCCCTAGATACTTCCCCTGTATGGTGGGTCCCTTGCCTCAGGGACACATTTGGCTTACAAAGGCCTCTAGAGCGTGAGACACTTCCCACTTACAGGTCCATTGATCATAATACCGTCAATGGGAATGTCCTGTCAGAGACAGAAATGCTTAATTTCCTACCACATAATATTATGGCAGGGAGGATGAGACATGACATTGTCATGGTAAAGATGGTAACGTTATACTATTTTCCCTGCTGTATAAGTTCAAATTGCTTCAGCTTTTCCTGGAAAGAAAATATTTTCCGGGTGAAGTGGAAAATGGTGAAGCTGAATGCCAGGTGCCATGGGCTGTATTGAATTGCCACAGCAAAGATTTCCTCTTTGGCGCTCTGGTCGCGATTGGCATCACTATGTAAGTTTGCAGAGATGTGTGCTCTCTCTCTGTACCCGACCTGGTTCATGCACTGGCCAGTTAAGTGAGTAAATGGGGATGTGCTGGGAACCACTACCCTTGCAGATGGCAGCCCTCATCTCTGCTTTCCCCAGCGTGAAAGTGCTGCTTCTGACAGGCTTTCCTGGTGTGGTGGGCATGTAAATGGGGGCATCATTTTAAAGCTTACACTTTGCCCTTTTCATCATAATAGCCTTCATTTCATGGGTGAAAAGACTAGTATAAGAATTCTACCTGCTATTAAGCGTCTTCCTTTTCACTGTCTGTTCTGGGAGGTGGGGTGGGGGAAACACACAGTGTGTCCATGACCCCAAGGACACTGTATTAGACTTGGGCTAGGACTCCACACATCAGCTGCTTCTCATTAGCTCTCAGTCTCTCTAGCGGATCGTGGTGGCACTTCAGGGCTCTGGGGATCAGCGTGAATTCAGAGCCAGTGTCTGTTAGCCTCTGCGAGGTCTAGAATGTGCCTTTCAGCAGTGCACAGTTACCTTGGTCAATGATAGCAGGCCATCTGGCTACAGTGGGCTTCCCAGGGCCACTGCAGGCGACACCAGAGACACAGGTTCAGGCCCTGGGTCGGGAAGATCCCCTGGAGGAGGAAATAGCAACCCGCTCCAGTGCTCTTCCCTGGGAAATCCCAGGGATAGAGGAGCCTGGTGGGCTACAGACCATGGGGTTGCGGAAGAGTCAGACTTAACGACTAACAATAACATTCAGGGACAACACACAGTGTGTGTCCGCAGCCACACGGCAGGGTTCTTCCTCAGCGGAGGGTCTCTGAGTCTGTGAACTGTCTTAATTAGGTCTAAACTGAAAGTGAAAGTTGCTCAGGCATGTCCATCTCTTTGCGACCCCATGGACTGTAGCCTGCAAGGCTCCTTTGTCCATGGAATTCTCCAGGCCAGAATACTGAAGTGGGTAGCCTTTCCCTTCTCCAGGGGATCTTCCCAACCCAGAGATCGAACCCAGGTCCTCTCACACTGCAGGTGGATTCTTTACTGTCTGAGCCACCAGAGAAGCCCAAGAATACTGGAGTGGGTAGCCTATCCATTCTTCAGGGGATCTTCCCAACCCACAAATCGAACCAGGGTCTCCTGCACTGCAGGCGGATTCTTTACCAGCTAAAGTACCAGGGGCCTAAGAATGGGGTAAAAAGCCAGGAATACCGTCCCCTCCGTTTCATGTAGAAATCTAGAATTTTTCATCTGTGTTTGTCAAGCAGCGCCTTCACAGGCTACCCAACTATTTCATTTCTAAAAATCTTTGCCACAGTTACCTAGAGATCAAAGCACTCCTATTGCCATTATATATCTGTGACTTATTGTGGGCTTACCTGGTCTCTGACAGGTAAGTGTGTCCACTTTGACCTTTCTACTCTGGGATACCACTATTACTGCTGAGATCAAGGGACAGGATCCCCTTGCATTATCCCTAAACCTCATCTCCAGTCTACAGATGACCGTCCAGTGACTGCAAGCTCTACAAAGACTTCTCACTGCCTTTAAGAGGGGAGTGTCTTCCAGGCCTTCCCAAGGGCTGTGGCTGGGGAGAAGTGAGCAGGTTTATCCAGGACCATTGTTCTCAAAGTACGGTAATTCTGATACATGCTAAAGTTTGAGAACCATTACCATAGAACAGAGCTTCTCAAAATTCAATGTGCGTGCAGATCACCTGGAGAGCTTTCTAAATGCAGGATCTGATTCTGTGTGTCTTGCGTAGAGCCCAAACTTCTGCAGTTTCTAACAAGCTCCTAGATGATACCAGCATTTCTTATCCAATATCACCGCTTTGAGCAGTGATGCCATAGAGGAGGGTGTCTGATGAGTTAGGAAATGGGAGCGTAATAGATCTGCTCTATCAGTGGTCCTCAGACTTTGGGGGTATATCAGAGTCCCCGAGAGCTTGTTAAAACATAGATTTCTGATCCCACACAACCAAAATTTTGACTATAGATCTGATGTGAAGCCCGAGAATTAACATTTCTAACACATTCAAGATGGTGCCAATGCTGTTGGTACAGGGACTACACCTTGAGAACCTCTTGTCTAACATCCTTAGAATCCACTACCACACGTTTTGCTTGACCCTTGATTCTACACCTTGGCAAGTTTCTATAGCTTGTTAAGTACATAAGCCATCTTCTTCTGGAACAGGCACGTACCTCTCCATCTGGGTTCTGCATGGGCCTGAAAGTGATAAGAGAAAGGAGATGGGACCTAAAGAAAACTGACCTCAGCTTATGAAGCAATTGTCCTGCATGCGATTATTGTAAAGCTTTTACACAAAGAAGAGCTAGTTTTTTCAGCCACCAGAAGTGATTTGAAGCAGTATGAAGGGTCAGAATTTTCTGCCCTTTGGGCATCATGCTTTCCCTCCCAGGTGTCAGAGTTTTACTCTTTCCACCAATAACCTTGACCAGGTGTAAGAGACTTGGCATTTAATCGGCACTGCAAAATCTATGACCTTTACAGTCATACCCTCGGATTGTTTCTTAGCCATATTTCCTCTGCAGTTACTGGAAACAAGGGACTCCTTCCCTGCTGCCGTGGAGGTATTCTGGTTCTCCATATGTTTCTTTTATTGTATTTCTGTAGCTTTATTTTCTTTCCCCCTATATATACTTTTCAGAGTGGTGAAAAGAATCCAGTTGGTTCCACTATTTTATAACCACTGTTCTTGCCACAGTAATGAAGTGTTAGAGCCACTTGATCCCCGAAAGCCTTGTCCTCCGTCTGCACATCGTCTATGCTGCCACCATTGATAACTTGAGTGGTGATGATGCCACCACATGCCACGGATTGTTTAGTTCCTAACTCTTTGCCAGCAAGGTTATCAGAGTAATCCTTAAATATCTGAGCAACTGAATTCCAGGGTTTCATTTTAAGGGACTGTTTCCTGATTCTACAGTTACTGTATTATTCCCAAGTCTGAATGAGAAACAGATGGCTCAGTGAAATGAGTAATTCAAGGAAGATTTTATAAAGGGACAATTTATTAAGGTTTGAGCACTGTAAGTGCAATGGGACCCACAAAGGATAATGTGTTAATCCAGAACTAAGAAGGGCAGAATAATTAATATCCCCAGGCCTGAAGGGATGAAGAGAGGGAGTGGTTTCTGAGATCCATAGGAAAATTCTGATCGAGCAGGAAAGAAGCAATGACTTTTGATCACAGGACACAGCAATCCAAGTGGACCTCTAAGGGATATGTCTCTCTGGGGATCTGATTGGCTGTACCCAGCAAGAAGTCAGAAGGTGAAGAATTCACTGACATAGTTCATGTGGGTCAGCCCCGAGGCAAAGCGCAGGGTGGAAAAATGTACACAGTGGATCTGGAGAGGTGAACGTCCTACTAGTTTTTCTCCGACACTCTTACTGTTTCTTTTTCTTTGCATTCAAATCTGCCATTTTGTTCTTTGTTTTCTACTTGTTTCATCAAGGTTTTGTTCCTTTATTTCTCCTTTCTTGCCATCTTTGGGACTAATTTTTTTTCCCCATTTATCCCTCCATTACCTTCCAATTTTACGTTTTCTTGTTCTTTTAGTGGTTACCATAGAGACTGAACATATGTCCTTACATCTATATGAACTCATATTTAGCTTAATATAGATACAGATGTAAAAATATATACTTGTAAACACACACACACACACACCTATAAATACACACACACACACACCTATAAATACACACACACACACCCCTGCATATGTGTGTGCACGGTCTAGTATATGCGCGTATGCTTCATTACTCTGTCAGCTGAGAGGGCCTGGACATTATGACACCTCATTAGCAGCAAACACAGCTAACACTTGCACCTTGGTTTCTAATGCCATTCTCAAAGAAACCAGGGGCCCTTAGAGAAATGGCTAACTAAAACTGGGACAGAAAATATGCAAGATAAGTTTAAATCATCTTGTAGTGCCATAAAGTGAAAAAGTGCTTTTTAAAAAAAAAAAAAGAATAGGGTATGTCAAAAGGATGCAAGAATCAAATGAAAAGCTCCCAGTGGCCAAAGCTGGATCAACTGGAACAAAGGGAAGAAAAAGTAAGAGTGCTGTATAACCCAAAGTGTAAAATAAATACCCAGAGCCCATAGGTAAATAATCGAATAAATAAATAAAGGAGAAGAGAGAAATCCCCCTTATACAAGAATTCTGAATAATTTATATAAATACTCTGCCTTCAGGGAGGTAAAACATAACTTCCCACTCCCTGGGTATGAACCTGCAGTGCTGTACTTCCAACGGAATTATTGTACTCCAGCTTGAAACCCCCCTTAATAGTTTTTAATGTTGCTCTGATAGTGACAAATTCTCCCAGCTTTTGTTTGTTAGGAAACAACTTCATTTTCATTTCTGAAGGATATTTACACTGGGTATAGAGTCTAGATTGGCAGGCATTCCAAGAATCAGCTATAGGTCATAATGTTTCTTCTATGAAAGTAATGTGTTTTTCGCTCCCTAGCCATTTTAAATATGTTTTCTGTCTTTGGTTTTTATTAGTTTGACTCTAATGTGCCTGAACATGATTTTGTGTGTATTTAGTTCATAGAATCTTAAAAAGTCTCTTGAATTTGTGTTTTTATGCCTGTCCCATTTGCTTCTGTTTCATTTTCTGTCTTCTCCCGGGAATCTTACTATACATATATTAAACTTTTCCACTGTATCTCTACATCTCTTATGGGTTTTTAAAGATCCTTTACTTCTGTCTTTTAAAATCTTTTTTTTTAATCTCTCAGTGTTTCAATCTATGTATTCTTTTCTAGACTGTCTTCCAGTTTATAAATCCTCTGTGTCTAGTTACTTTTTAAAACTTTCTATTGAATTTCTGGGATTTAACTTAATCATTTCATATAGATTCCAGGTTTCTGGTTAAATATACTATGTATGTTCTTGACTATATTAATAACAGCTATTTTCAGGCCCCTGTCTGGTAACTCCAATATCTAAATCATGTATGGATCTATTTTTCTCTTGATTTTTAAGCATTTGGCTCTGTTTCAATCATACTTCATAATTTGTATTGATGCCTGTCATTGTGTATCAAAAATTGTTGAGGATTTGATGATGTTGTCTTTCTACAAAGAGGATTAAAGTTTCTTCTGGAGGCTAGTTCAGTTCAGTTCAGTCACTCAGTCATGTCTGACTCTGCAACCCCATGGACTGCAGCACACCAGGCTTCCCTGTCCATCATCAACTCCCAGAACTTGCTCAAATTCATGTCCATCGAGTCAGTGATGCCATCCAACCATCTCATCCTCTGCCGTCCCTTCTCCTCCTGCCTTCAATCTTTTCAAGCATCACAGTCTTTTCCAATGAGTCAGTTCTTTGCATCAGGTGGCCGAAGTATTGAAGTTTGAGCTTCAGCATCAGTCCTTCCAATGAATATTCAAGGTTGATTTCCTTTAGGATTGACTGGTTTGATCTCCTTGCAGTCCAAGGGACCCTTAAGAGTCTTCTCCAGCTCCATAGTTCAAAAGCATCAATTTTTTGGCACTCAGCTTTCTCTATAGTCCAACTATAAGAAGGGTACTCTGGAGGGTAGAGTATTGGGCAAGTACTTCAATCCTTTCGAGAGTTGGACTTACCCTTGGAGCAGAGCCCTGTTCCAAGGTCATGGAACTTCCTCTTAATGTGTGAACTTTAACCCAAGGATGGCTTTTCTGGGGTCACAACTAAAAGCCTAAATTTTATGAAGACCCTTTCACCCTAACAGTATTTGAACTCCAACTTCTGTCTTCTCAACAGCATACATTAGTTGAAATCCCTGCTCAACCTTTTACTCTATCAGCTATTCTTTTCTAAGCTTCTTGGAGTCTTACTGTGTGTATGTGCACCTTAGGAGTTGGCCAAGATCTAAAGAGATATTGGATGCAAAATATCCAATACAAGCTATTCTCAATTGCCTTTTATTACAGTTAGATGGTTATCTTTGTTAAATTATGAAATATATAATACATTCAAAAGAACATTATAACATATATGCAAAATTTTAAGAATAACAAAATATAACTCAACAGCGAGGTTAATAAGCAGAACAACAACAAAACCTTCGAAGCTTTTTATATGCTCCTCTCCAAATTCAAATGCACCCTCCTCCCTGAACCCAAAGGTAACCATCATCCCAAATTGGTCTTGATCACTTTTGTTGATTTCCTTATAGCTTTATCACATATATATGTACTATATATTGTTTAGTTTTGCCTGTGATGTTAACACAGTATAAATTAAAGTATTTTTTATTTTGTGATTTGCTCTCTATTCTCAGCATTAATCTTTGAGATTCATTCTGCTAATGTATGTTGCTAGTTATTTTCATTGCTATAATATGTTGTATTAAGTAGTATTACAATGTATGGATGTATTATAGTTTGTTTACTCACAAACTGATGAATATTGGGGTTTCCAGATTTATGCAATTATGAATAAAGCTGCTGTAAGCATTTGTATATAGTTTGGGAGATTTTTTGGCTTTTTAACATTTGGGGGCTGTGCTGAGTCTTCATCATTGTGTGTGGGTTTTCTTTAGTTGCAGCGAGCAGGGGCTAGTCTTTAGTTACAGGGCATAGGCTTCTCACTGAAGTGGCTTCTCTTGTTGTGGAGCTAGTTGCAGTGCGTGGGCTTAGTTGCCATGCAGCATGTGGGATTTTCCCTGGCCAGGGATCAAACGAGTGTCCCTGCATTGCAAGGCAGATCTTTCACCACTGGACTACCAAGGAAACCCTGTATACAGATTTTAGTGCAAACCTAAGTTTTCATTTCTCTTGGGTAAATACCTAAGAGTGTGATTACTGGATCACAGGCAAAATATATACTTAACTTATAATGAGCTGTCAAACTGTTTCCCAAGGTGGCTGTATCGTTTTTGCATTGCCGCCAGCAATGTATGAGAGTTCCAGGGCCCCATATCTTCATCAATGCTTGATTTTGTCTGTCTTTGTTTGCTTCTTTGTATGCGTGACCATCCTAGTAGGTGTGTAGTACTGTCATACTGTAATTTTATTTTGCACTTCCCTAACACCATGATGTTAAGAATCTTTTCACATGCTTATTTCCTGTCCAAATATCTTCTGAGGTAAACTGTATGTTTAAAATGATTGCTTATTTTTAAATAGAACTATCTTCTTATTACCAAACTTTGGGAATTAAAAAATTTACTCTGTACACATATTTTTTGACAGATACGTGCTTTGCAAATATTTTCTTTCAAACTATGACTAATCTGTTCATTCTTTAACGGTGTCCTCACAGAAAATCTTAATTTTGATGAAGTTTAATTTATTTTTTTCTACTGGATCTAGATTTTGTTTGTATATATAAAAAATCTTTGCCTACTCTAAGGACACGGTGATTTTCTTTTATGTTTTCTTCAAGAAGCTTTAGCGTGTTGGATTTTACTGTAGTCTATAATAATTTTGAGTAAATTTTTGTGTAAAGCAAAAGGTATGGGTCAAGGTTCAGTTTTTTATATGAATGTGCCATAGTTCCAGCACTGTTTATTGAAAAGATTATCCTTCTCCAAATTTGTATTTGCATCTTTGTACAAAATAAGTTTATCACATATGTGTCAGTCAATTTCTTTATTCTCTTCTTTTCCATTGATCTATATGCCTACCTTTGTGCTATTACTACACAAACTTGATTACAGTACCTTTGAATAGGTCTTGAAATGAAGTAGTGGAGTCCTCCAACTTGCTTTTTATTATCATTTTTAAAGAACAATGCTTCAGCCTTCTTGATTTTTTCAATTATATTGTTGTTTTCCTTTTCATAATTTTGGCTCTTTTCCTTGGTACTTCCTTCTTCTCCATTAGGCTTATTCTGTTGTCCTTTTTTCTAATTTCTAAATTAAATCGTTAGCACATTTTTTTTAGATTTTCTTCTTTCCTTGTACAAGTTTCTGAATAAAATATGTGAATGTCTCTCCAAATTTCTCTTTAGCAGCATCCCACAAGTTTTGATATGTTGTATTTCTTTTATATTTTGATCTAAGTATCTCCTTTAAAAATTATTATTATTTTTTTGAATTTACTTTTATGTGGCTGTCCCAGGTCCTAGTCGTGGCGCATGGAATCTTTATCTGCAGCATGCGGATCTGGTTCCCTGGCCAGAGACGGAACCCAAGCTGCGGCATTGGGAGCACAACGCCTTAAATACTGAGCCAACGGAAAGTCCCCAAGTATTTCCTGATTTACATTTTCATCTCTTCTTCGGCCCAGGAATCATTCTGTTAGTAAGCATTTAAATCTTCAAATTCATAGAATTTTAAAGCTTTTTATGTAATTGCATTATGATCAAAGAGTATGGCTTGAATGGCATTAATTCTCTGAAATAATTGACTTAGTATATGACTTAGCACATGATCAGTCTTATGAATGTCCCATGTATGCTTCAGAATAATTTATGTGTTTTTTTTCTTCAGCTGTTGGGTGTAATGCTATAATTGTGTTCATAAGATCAAACTATTAGTTGATCTATTAAATCTTCTATAGCCTTACTGATTTTCTGAATGTTCAGTCTTGAAAATTTTAATAGGTTTGTGTTGAAAATTTTCCACATGAATGAAAAAATTAAGTAGTAATATATTATAGCCCAAAGTATAAAATAAATATCCATAAGTCCATACTGATATAAATGATTGAATAAGTAAACAGATGGGGGAGAAGAGAGAAATCTCCCTTGCAGAATTCTAAATAATTTATGTAGATACTCTGCCCTCAGAAAAGGAGAGTATAATTCCTTACTCCTTTAGCTTGAGCTGCGCATAATGACTTCATTCCAAAGAGTAGAGAATTGAAAGAAAAACTTTACAGTGGAGAAACCTAACACTAACTCAGCCCGGTGATCGACATCCACAGTTACATAAGTCATGCTGATACTATGTGCCTTTGATGTGATATGATATGATATGATATGATGGGAATAGTACTGTACTTCTGTTGGCTTCTCCTCAAAAACATTACCAGTGTGTAATCATGAGAAAACATTAGATAAATTCCAATAGAGGTATACCCTGCAAAATACTTGACTGATGCTTCCAAAAACAATTAAGGTCATAAAAAACAGGGAAAGTCTGAGAAACTGTCACAGCCAAGAACCTACCTAAGGAGACATGATGACTAATGTAATGTGTATCTTGGATGGGATTCTGGAACAGAAAAAGGATATTAGGTAAAAAAAACTAAGGAAATATGAATAAACTATTTTATTTAATAATATTATATTAATATTGGGCTTCCCTAGTTGCTCAGATAGTAAAAAATCTGCCTGCATTGCAGGAGACCGAGTTTGATCCCTGGGTCAGGAAGTTCCCCGGGAGAAGGGAATAGCTACCCACTTCAGTCTTCTTGCCTGGAAATTCCATGAAGAGAGGAGCCTGGCAGGTTACCATCCATAGGGTCACAAGGAATTGGACACGACTGAGCAACTAACACTTTCACTTTATCAATATTGGTTCATTAATTATAAGAAATGCATCATACTAATATAAGATGCTAATAACAAGGGAGGCTGGGTGAGGAGGTATAGGAAAAATCTCCATACTATCTTCTCGATTTTTCTGTAAATATAAATCTGTTCTAAAAAATAAAGTCTATTTTGGAAAAGATACTTCCACAATTATAATAGCTACATTGATTCTTTCTAGTAGGTTTTTTTATTTTTGCTTAATATAATTCAAAGTTTTATATATATAATGTATATATATTTAGAAATGTATCCAAATATATATGCATTGAGAAATGTGAGCTCTAGTAGGTTTAACATTTTATCATCTTTATCTGATTTTATGCTTGGCATGTTTTTTTGCCTTAAGGTCTGCTTTAATTGATATTAATCCAGCTATGCCAGTTTGCTTTCTTTGTTACATGCTTTCCCATCTTATTACTTCCAACTTTACTTTAGGTCCTTATATCTACTACTGTGGGCAAGAATCCCATAGAAGAAATGAAGTAGGCCTCATAATCAACAAAAGAGTCCAAAATGCAGTACTTGTGTACAACCTCAAAAATGACAAAATGATCTTGGTTCGTTTCCAAGGCAAGTCGTTCAACATCACAGTAATCCAAGTCTATGTCCCTACCACCAATGCTGAAGAAGATGAAGTTGATCAGTTCTATGAAGGCCTAGAAGACCTTCTAGAACTAACACCAAAAAAAAAAAAAAAAGTTATATTCATCACTGGGGATTGGAATGCAAAAGTAGCAAGTCAGGAGATACCTAGAGCAACAGGCAAGTTTGGCCTTGGAGAACAAAATGAAGCAGGGCAAAGGCTAACTGAATTCTGCTAAGGGAATGCATTGGTCATAGCAAATACACTTTTTCAACAACACAAGAGACGACTTTACACATGAACATCACCAAATGGCCAACACTGAAGCAAATTGATTACATTCTTTGTAGGTGAAAATGGAGAAGCTGTATACAACCAGCAAAAACACTGACTGTGGTTCAGATCATCAGCTTCTCATAGCAAAATTCAGGCTTAAACTAAAAAAGTGGGGAAAACCACTAGGCCAGCCAGGTATGACTTAAGTAAAATCCCCTATGAATATGCAGTAGCGGTAACAAGTAGATTCAAGGGATTAGAACTTGTAAACAGTATGCCTGAAGAACTAAGGACAGAGGTCCTTAATATTATACAGGGGGCATTGAACAAAACCATCCCAAAGAAAAAGAAAAGCAAGAAGGCAAAGTGATTATCTGAGGAAGCCTTACAAATTGCTAAAGAAAGAAGAGAGTGAAAAGCAAAGGAGAAAGGAAAAGGTATATCCAACTAAATGCAAATTTCCAAAGAACAGCACAGAGAGACAAGAAGGCCTTCTTCAAGGAACAGTGTATAAAACTAGAGGAAAACAACAGAAGGGGAACGACTAGAGAACTCTTCAGGAAAATTGGAGATATCAAGGGAATTTTTTGCCCAAAGACGGGCACAATAAAGGACATAAATCATAAAGACCTAGCAGACACTGAAGAGATCAGGAAGAGGCGGAAAGAATGCATGAAAGAACTGTATGAAAAAGATTCAGACGAACTAGGTGACTGTGACGGTGTGATCAGCCACCCAGAGCCAGACGTTCTGTAGGGTGGAGTCAAGTGGGCCTGAGGAAGCACTGTTATTAATAAAACCAGTGGATGCAATGGAGTTCCAATAGAACTACTCAAAACCCTCAAGGATGATGCCATCAAGGTCTTGCATTCAGCGTGTCAGCAAATCTGGAAGATGCAGCGTGGCCACAGGACTGGAAAAGGTTAATCCTTATTCCAGTTCCCAAGAAGGACAGCACCGAAGAATGTGCTAATCATCAGACAGTTGCCCTCATCTCTCATGCTAGGAAGGTCATGCTTAAAATCTTGCATGCTAGAATTCAGGATTATGTGAACCCAGAACTTCCAGATATCAAGCTGGGTTTAGAAAAGGAAGAAGAACCAGAGATCAAATAGCCTACATTTGCTAAATCATAGAGAAAGTTAGGGAATTACAAAAAACATTTACCTTTGTTTCATCAATGATACCAAAGCCTTTGACTGTGTGGATCATAATAAACTGTAGAAAGCTCTTAAAGAGATGGGAATACCACACCGTCTTACCTGTCTCCTGAGATACCTGTATGTGAGTCAAGAAGTAAGAGTTAGAACCCTGTGTGGAACAACTGATTGGTTCAAGATTGAGAAAGAAGTATGACAGGGCTTTCTGCTGTCGCCCTGTTTATTTAATCTATATGCTGAGCACATCATGAGAAATGCTGGGCTGGAATCAAGATAGGTGGGAGAAACATCAACAACCTTAGATATGCAGATGATACCACTCTAATGGCAGAAAGCAAAGAGGAACTAAAGGACATCTTGATGAGGGTGAAGGAGGAGAGTGAAAGAGTCGGCTAAAAACTAAATATTTAGATAAAAACAAGATCATGGCATCCGGCCCCATTCAGTTCAGTCCAGTTCAGTCGCTCAGTCGTGTCCGACTCTTTGTGACCCCATGAATCGCAGCACACCAGGCCTCCCTGTCCATCACCAACTCCTGGAGTTCACTCAGACACACCCATTGAGTCAGTGATGCCATCCAGCCATCTCATCCTCTGTCGTCCCCTTCTCCTCCTGCCCCCAATCCCTACCAGCATCAGGGTCTTTTCCAATGAGTCAACTCTTCGCATGAGGTGGCCACAGTACTGGAGCTTCAGCTTCAGCATCATTCCTTCCAAAGAAATCCCAGGGTTGATCTCGTTCAGAATGGACTGGCTGGATCTCCTTGCAGTCCAAGGGACTCTCAAGAGTCTTCTCCAACACCACAGTTCAAAAGCATCCATTCTTTGGCGCTCAGCCTTCTTCACAGTCCAACTCTCACATCCATACATGACTACTGGAAAAACCATAGCCTTGACTAAACGGACCTTAGTCGGCAAAGTAATGTCTCTGCTTTTAATATGCTGTCTAGGTTGTTCATAATTTTTCTTCCAAGGAGTAAGCATCTTTTAATTCCATGGCTGCAGTCACCATCTGCAGTGATTTTGGATCCCCAAAAAATAAAGTCTGACACTGTTTCCTCGTCTATTTCCCATAAAGTGATGGGACCAGATGCCATGATCTTCGTTACTTCATGACAAATAGAAGGGGTAAAGGTGGAGGTACTGACAGATTTCCTCCTCTTGGGCTCTAAAATCACTGCAGATGGTGACTGCAGCCATGAAATCAAAAGATGTTTGCTTCTTGGCAGGAAAGCTATGACAAACCTAGACAGTGTGTTGAAAAGCAGAGACATTACTCTGCTGACAAAGGTCCATATAGTCAAGGCTATGGTCTTCCCAGTGGTCACGTACAGTTATGAAAGCTGGACCATAAAGAAGGCGGAGAGCCAAAGAATTGATGCCTTTTGAACTATGGTGCTAGAGAAGACTCAAAAGAGTCCCTTGGACAGCAAGGAGATCAAACATAGTCAATCTTAAGGAAAATCACCCTGAATACTCATTGGAAGGACTGATACTGAAGCTGAAGCTCCAGTATTTTGGTCATCTGATAACAGCTAACTCATTGGAAAAGTCCAATGACTAGGAAAATTAAGGGCAGAAAGAGAAGAGGGAGTCAGAGGATGAGATGGCTGGATGGCATCACCGATGGACATGAACTTGTGCAAACTTCAGGAGATGGTGAGGGACAGAGACGCCTGGGGTACTGCAGTCCCTGGGGTTGCAAAGAGTCGGACACGACTGGGCGACTTAACAACAACAACAGTGTTTTAGGTGTGTCTCTTGTGAACAACGTATAACTGGGTTTAATTGGGTTTTGCTTGTTTGTTTCTTAATATAGGCTGACTAATCCTTTACATTCATGTGGCTATAGAAATAGTTGAAATAATTTCTACTCTTATCTTGTGCTTTCACTTTGTCCTGCTACCTGCACACACACACACACACACACACACACACACACACACATCCACCCCTTCTACAGTGGTAAACTAGAAAAAGTTTAATCACCAGCTCTCTAAGTGTGCTTCTGCCATCGATGTCAGTTTATATTTTTGTTTATATTAATAAGAACATCTTCTTTGCTGAGCTAGATAATAGCTTCAAATATTAAAAGAATATCCTCTGAATATTTTGTGCTATTCCCAATTTAAAGATTGCAGACACAACATACTTTAAAGTTTAACCTATGTTAACATTTTTCTTCATCACTTCCTTGAGTCCAGATTATCAACAAAACAATTAACCAAGCCCCAGTTTGTACAGTTTCCAGATTTCTGAGTGTAATCACTCCCATCATGGCTCATTTCAAACTACCAACATGACATCACTAATTACAGAGTTTGGAAAAATGAGCAATAGTATTCCCACCAGACAGATAGAATAGACATGAATAACTTCAAGAGCACAGATAACAGTAAAATAACTATGAAGTGATGTATTTTGAGTATTACCTCTGTTTAGCAAACTTTGTATATTTAAGCTGCCATTTTAATTTCTAATCATAGATATGGTTAACAGCTGATTCACATAATACCTGAAAATTTACCAGTTAGCTCTCAGGAATCAGCACAAGATGTCTCCAGCACACCACTTCTTGCCTTCTTTTGGACTGAATTAAGGGTTTTCCCTCATTGAATTTTTTTCTTCTTTTGAAAGTATACACTTCATTTATATGCTTTTAGTAGTTGCTCTAAACATTTTAACATTTGTATTTAACCTTGAAAGTCTGCAGTTAACATCTGTGTCCTCCTCCCAATCAATTCATGAGTCTTGGGATCTTTCAACTCCAGTCAACCTATTTCAGACCGTATGTGCTCTTATTGTTCTGTATGTGGGATCTACCTCATTGTCTGTAACCCCATGATGTCGATATTATTAACACATTTTTACATTTTCTTTTAAAACTTATTCACATGTTTTTCATGGTTTTTGCCCGCATTTTTCCCCTTGCATTAAGGCACTTCTAGGCCTGGTTTTCTTCTGCCAGTGTACACGTGGTGCTAGGAGTAACTGGGGTTAGGAGGATCCCTGATTTGTAGCGAATGTACTCCCACCATGTTCTATTTCAAGCCACCAATGTACCATCACTAAGTGTGGATGTGGGAAGAGATGGTCGAATTTTGCAGGCTCCAGCACACCGCTGAATTCGGTTTTTCTTTTCCATTCTTCCCTCTTTTCTTCCTTTACTTTCTTCCTTGCTTCCTTTACTTTCTTCCTTCCTTCCTTGCTCCCTCCCACCCTCTTACCATTTTTTACAGCTTTACTGAGGTATAATAGACATGCAAGGAACTCTGTATGTTTAAAGTGTGCACTTGGCAAGTTCTCACATCACAATCACCACAACCAAGACAGTGAACCACCCATCCCCCACAGATGTTTCCTCATGACCCTTGGTGATCACTACCTCCCACCCCTACTTGCCCTTGCCCCATTCCCAGACAGGCGCTAATCTATTTTTCTGTCACTAAAGATTGGCTTACATAGTCTAGAGGTTTCTATAAAAGGAATGACACTGTACTTTGGACTGGTTTCTTCCAGCACCTATCATATTGTGAACATTCATTCTGTGTGCATCAGCAGCTCATTCTGTTTCATTGCTAGATGGTATTCCATTGTAGGCATATCCACAGTTTATGTATCCATTCACCTGTGAATTTTGGATTGTTTTAAGGTTTTTGTTTTTGGTTGTTTTTTTTTTTTTTTTTTGCTATTGCAAATAAAGCTGTTATAAACACTAGTACAAGTCATTGTATGGACATATATTTGCTTTCCTCTTCTGTAAATACCAAGGAGAGGGATGGCTGGATTGTACGGTAGGTATGTGTCTGACTTTTAAAGAAGCTGCCAAATTGTTCTCCAAGGTGGTTGTACCACTTTACCTTTTCCATGAGCAATGAGCGACTTCACTTTCACTTTTCCCTTTCATGCACTGGAGAAGGAAATGGCAACCCACTCCAGTGTTCTTGCCTGGAGAATCCGAGGGACGGGGGAGCCTGGTGGGCTGCCGTCTATGGGGTCGCAAGAGTCGGACACGACTGAAGCGACTTAGCAGCAGCAGTGGGTATGTAGTAGTAGCATTGTGGCTTTAATTTACATTTCCCTCGACTACTGAAGATGAGTATTTCATCTAAAGGTGCTTTATCTTTAGCATCTTCTTTAGTCCATTGAAGGTAAATTCCTCTATTTTTGTTTGTCCTTTATTTTACCTTTATTTTGCCCTCTCTTTTGAAAGAAATTTTACTGAGCTTGTAATTCAACAACAATTACTTTCTCCCAGCACTTTGCAGGTATAATTCTCCCATCTTTTGAGCTCCATTGTGGATGCTGAAAAGACAGGTCAAATTCTTGTCCCCTCGTAATGATCTGTTCTTGCTCTTTATTCATCTTATACAGGTGTATATTTCTTTTTATTTATCCTGTTTGAGAATTGTTTGTCTTTTTGAATCTTATACTGAAAATTGACACCTCTCATCTGTTTTGGAAATTCTCAGTGATAATCTCTGAATATTGCACCTCCCCTTCCTTCTAGAACTCCTATCAGGTTTATGGTAGTCTTCTCATTTGCTCCTTCTTATCTCTTAATCCATCACATATTTGCTGTCTTCGTCTCTTCTTAGTGCATTCTGGGCAACTTCCTAGCTATATCTTCTCCTTCCACCTGTGTATACTCTCCCCTTTCAGCTCTTTAGTTTTTCCCATTTTATTTTTAATTTCCAGAAGTTCTGTTTGGTTTGTGTTTGTTGTAGGTCAGTCACTCAGTCGTGTCCAACTCTTTGCAACCCATGGACTGCAGCACACCATGCTTCCCTGTCCTTCACCACCTCCTAGGGTTTTCTCAAACTCATGTCCATTGAGTTGATGATGCCATCCAACCAGCTCATCCTCTGTCATCCCCTTCTCCTCCTGCCTTCAATCTTTCCCAGCATCAGGGTCTTTCCTAATGAGTTGGCTTTTCACATCAGGTGGCCAAAGTATTCTAACTTCAACTTCAGCATCCATCCTTCTAATAGATATTCAGGATTGATTTCCTTTAGGATTGACTGTTTGATCTCCTTGCTGTCCAAGAGGCTCTCAAGAGTCTTTTCCAACACGACAGCTCAAAAGGATCAATTCTTCGGTGTTCAGCCTTCTTTATGGTCCAACTCTCACACCCATACATAACTACTGGAAAAGCCATAGCTTTGACTAGACAGAGCTTTGTTAGCAAAGCTATGTCTCTGCTTTTCAATACTCTGTCTAGGTTTGTTATAGCTTTTCTTCCAAGGAGCAAGGTTTGTTTTTAATTCTGCCTAATTCCTCTTGATGGTCAAACTTTTGGTGTCTTTTGTATTTCTTTAAACATAGGATTGCAAGGAGATCCAACAAATCCATTCTGAAGGAGATCAGCCCTAGGATTTCTTTGGAAGGAATGATGCTAAAGCTGAAACTCCAGTACTTT
This sequence comes from Aepyceros melampus, assembly GCA_006408695.1. Classification (NCBI taxonomy): domain Eukaryota; kingdom Metazoa; phylum Chordata; class Mammalia; order Artiodactyla; family Bovidae; genus Aepyceros; species Aepyceros melampus. The sequence continues at coordinate 374,510 of SJXQ01008647.1, forward strand.
GGCCACCTCATGCAAAGAGTTGACTCATTGGAAAAGACTCTGATGCTGGGAGGGATTGAGGGCAGGAGAGGAAGGGGACAACAGAGGATGAGATGGCTGGATGGCATCACCGACTCGATGGACGTGAGTCTGAGTGAACTCCAGGAGTTGGTGATGGACAGGGAGGCCTGGCGTGCTGCGATTCACAGACACGACTGAGCAACTGAACTGAACTGAAACATAGTGTCTCTGGGCTTCCCTTGTGGCTCAGCTGGTAAAGAATCTGCCTGCAATTCAGGAGACCTGGGTTTGATCCCTGGGTTGGTAAGATACCCTGGAGAAGGGAAAAGCTACCCACTCCAATGTGTTTCTTGTATTCTATAACTGATCATTCTAAGTAGCTATCATATTTACAGGTCAGATCCTTCTAGGTATTGTTTCTGCTGATTCACACACATAGTGTCTTATTACCTCCTGTATTTGAGGATTCTTCAAATGTGTATAAACTCATATACTTTGAAAATTTATCTGTGGCAGTTGAGGCCCAAGTGAAAATGTGTTCCTTTGCAGAAAATTTCACATGTTTGCTTCTGCTGGGGAGTTAGAGCACTACAAACCCAGAATCATTTTAAGTTTGGGGCTTGAGGTTTTTTGATAAACATGTATGAGACATCATTTCCAAGTGAGCACAGCCCCACATTGGAGATGGGAACCCACCTTGCCTTTTTCTGTTGGCATTTTTTCAGTTCAGTCACTTCTCTAGTTCAGCCTCAGGGAATCTCAGCTTTATGTATTTTCAATCCAAACTCCCTGCCCTCTTACACTCAACCCTTATCCTTTGCACTTTGCTAAGCCACCAGGGATTGGCAGATGTCACCAGACAAACCAACTCCAGCTGGAATTTTTCTGGAGTCAAGCTTTCTTCTTCTTTCTGACAATTTCCCTTCCTTTTCTGACATTGCCATCTCTTTAAAAAGAAAGATGCTTTTTGTATTTCATCCAGCATTTTAAGCACTCTATACTGGGCGGTTTCTCCAGACAGCTATTGCTAGAAATAGACTATTTATATTTTTACCCATCTGGAATTTATTTTTATATGTGGTGTGAGGCAGAGGTCTAAGAACTCTACCTCCATTTTCTACTGTTCCTAATTTTTCTTCAGAAGTGGTATCTTTAAATCAACTTTTAAAACAGTATTTCTTCCCTGTTGTTCATTGCCAGCTGACTATCTAAAACAGTCATAGAAACCTACCTATACATGAACTATTTCCAAAATAAAAACTATAATACTATTGTTAGCTCCTTTAGTGACTCTGGGTTTTTACTCCCATATCTTGCTTTATAAAAAATCCAAATTCTGTATAACAAAGATTTTCCTAACAATCCCATATCATCATTTAAACAGAGGGAAAGGGAACTAGGGCTCCTGATATACATATAGATAAGCCAATGCAAGTCAACATTTTGCATTAAAAAATCACAAATTTGAAAGAAGAAAAATTCAAAACTTGGACTCTCAAAATTAAGACTCATACTGGAACAGAATTTAACATCAGTTTAAAGACCAAATCAACTTTCTATCAGTTAAATTCATACAAATGGATGAATGACAATGAATGGATGGAAAACAGAAGATGTTGCAAAATAATTTGCCACATGTTTTTTCGTGTAGTGGAGAGAATACACTGCTCAACCCCAATCACATATAGACAGATAAACATTGGAGAGAGAGCATCTGTTGCAGTTTTCACAACATAAATTTATATTTTCAATCATGCTAAATTGTTAGTTGGGAAGCATAATCCCAAGGAAACAATAATTTCTGAAGCTCTATAAAACCTGTTTTTTATTTGATGAGCTCTCAGTCAAGCTAAAAATTTCAAAGAAGACCTCTAGCACAAAGTTCTTTATTCAAAATATCAATCCCACTTAGAAGGAAAGATATGAGGGGGAAAATGTAAACATATTTTTAAAAGATGCTTTTTAATTTAATCAATGAATGCAGCTCATGGTGGGGAAAAGACCTCCTGGTTCTCCAATTAAGGTAAAATTTGTGTACAATAAAATGCTCAGATTCTAATGAGCTTTGACATCCAAGTAATCATCACAATCAAAACAGCAAACATTTCCATTACACAAGAACGTTCAATCACGCCGTGTCCCAGTCATCCTCTCATCTTATCCAAAAGGTAAACACCACTCTCATTTGTCTTACCATTGCTTTGTTTGTCTCAGTCAACCATTAGAAAACTTTTCTGTAAAGAGACAGACAGTAAACATTTTAGTCTTTGCAGGGCACATACAATTTCTGTCACTACTATTTCTCCGGAGAAGGCAATGGCAACCCACTCCAGTACTCTTGCCTGGAGAATCCCAGGGACGGGGGAGCCTGGTGGGCTGCCGTCTATGGGGTCGCACAGAGTCGGACACGACTGAAATGACTTAGCACTATTTCTCCTCCTCCTTCTCCTTTATAATCCTCTAAAAAAATGTAAAAAACATTCTTAACTCAAGATTATATAAAAACAGGCATTGGGCTGCATTTGATCAGTGGGCCACTATCTAGAACCTCAGATAAATGGAATCCTACTTTTTTGACTGGCTTCTTTCACTTAACATGCTTTTAAGCCAATCTGTTATTGCATATATCAATAATTTGTTATTTTTATTGATTTTTGGATTTGTTGACTTTTGTATTTCTCTGTTTCTCTTTACTTTGTTTCCACTCTTATTTCTATTATTTCCTTTATCCTCCTTGTTTTGAGTTTAATTTTCTCTTCTTTTTTAAAATTTTAAGGTGGAAGCATTGATAATTGATTTTAAAACTGATCTTTTCTAGTATTAGTACTTAAAGCTATAAATTTCCTTCTAAGTGTTGCTTTAGCTGCATCCTCCAGATTTTGGTATAAGTTCATTACCATTCAATTCAAAATAGCTTTGAATATCCCTTGTAATTCCTTATTGACCTATGGATTTAAATGGTGTTCCTTAATACCCAAATATTTGGGAATTTTCCATTTTTAAAAATTTATTTTTGTTTGTTTCTCATTTAATTTCGTGATGGTCACTGAACATACTCTGTATGGTTTCAGTCCTTTGAAATTCATTGAGATTTGTTTTAATGCCCAGTGTATGGTCTACCTTGGTAAATGTTCCTTGTATATTTTAAAGTATTCCTGAGTTGTTGCATCAGTGCTATATAAATGCCCATTAGGTTAAATTGGTTGATAATGTTCAAATTTCCTATATCTTTACTATTTTTGTGCACTTGTTTTATCAGTTACTGAGAGGACATAGCAATGTCTATGCACCTGTATCAGTCAGCTTGGGCTGCCACAGCAAAATGCCGCAGACTGAGTGGCTTAAACGATAGAAATTTATTTCTCACAGTTCTGGAGGCTGGGAAGTCCAGTACCAAAGTGCTAGCGATTCATAATGAGACTCCTCTTCCTGGCTTGTAGATAGCCAGCCTTCTCGCTGTATCCCCATATACTAGAGAGGGAGAGTTCTGGTTTCTTCCTGTTCTTATAAAAACACTAATCCCACCATGGGGGACCTACTCATGACCTCATCTAAACCTAACTCCCAAAATGCCCTACATCCAAATACCAATACTTTGGGAATTAAGACTTCAACGTAAAAATTTGGAGGATACACAAACATTTAATCCCTAACAGCACCTAATAATAGAACGTCAAAATACATAAAGCAAAATTGACAGACTTATCAAGAGAAGTAGTCAAATTCACAGTCACTGGAGATTTCAGTACCATCTTTCTTGAAAAGTGGATTGTCATCATTAAGAGATGACATCTTTATCTCTGATAATATTTCTTGTCTTAAAGTTTACTTTTTCTAATATTAAAATGGCCACACCACCAGCTTTCTTATACCTCCAGCCAAGATAGAGTACCAGGAATCAGATTTATCCCCTCACCCGAAACAGAAAAAATACATGAAAAGTTTTCAAGATACAGTACATCAGACACAAAGGTCCGTGTAGTCAAGGCTGTGGTTTTTCCAGGGGTCATGTATGGATGTAAGAGTTGGACTATAGAGAAAGCTGAGCACAGAAGAACTGATGCTTTTGAACGGTGGTGTTGCAGAAGACTCTTGAGAGGCCCTTGGACTGCAAGGAGATCCAACCAGTCCATCCTAAAGGAGATCAGTCCTGGGTGTTCATTGGAGGGACTGGTGTTGAAGCTGAAACTCCAATACTTTGGCCGCCTGATGCGAAGAGCTGACTCATTTGAAAAGACCCTGATCCTGGGAAAGATTGAAGGCAGGAGGAGAAGGGGACGACAGAGGATGAGATGGTTGGATGGTACCACAGACTCAATGGACATGGGTTTGCGTAGACTCTGGGAGTTGGTGATGGACAGCCTAGCATGCTGCGGTTCATGGGGTTGCAAAGAGTCGGACATGACTGAGCAGCTGAACTGAACTGAATTGATCCTTGAGACTGGGAAACAAATGAGGTAAGTCCCATGATTTCCCAAACTTGCTCCCTTGAAAGAGTTTCTAGGTCATGGAATAAGTAAGGGGGATTTTGGCAGAATCTATAGATGTCCTGAGTTGAGAGGATGGAGCTGAGAGTCTGGAGACAAGGCAGCTAGAGTTTATACAGGGCAGAACACAAAAGAGGGGAGAACTGCATGGAGAGAGACCCCTGAAGGTTTACAGAGGATCCCACTCCAGCATTCAACAGAGATACTGGTGTATGTGTGTGAGGAAACTTCTGAGACTGGAGAAAGAACCATCCAAAAGGATTAGAGGGAGCTGCACCTGGCACTCACACAGAACCAGAAAAACCCTACATTCACCAGACATGGGGCAGAGTACTCAAGCATTGTATAGAATGCCTCGGGAGCAGGGAAGAAAGAGTCTTGGACGGAGCAGTACTGCAGACCCACCTGAAAAATCATAAAACCAAGACCTAAAAGTCTCAAACCACTTGAAAGTAACTTGGTTGCATCTCGAAACAAAGTTCAGAAAGAATTAAAGGGTCCTGTTTTTTTCAAATCTAGTCTGTCAATTTCCTTCTTTTAACTGGGATATTTAGCCCATTTACAGGCTTCCCTGGTAAAGGAATTCTTTACTTCACTCAGTAAAGAATCTGACTACAATTCAGGAGACCCATGTTCGATCCCTGGGTTGGGGAGATCCCCTGGAGAATGGCAACCCATTCCAATATTCTTGCCTGAAGAATTCCACGGACAGGGGAGCCTGGTAGTGTACGGTCCTTGGGGTCACAAAGAGTCAGACATGACTGAACAGCTAGCATTTTCACGTTCAGTCTATTTGCACTTAATATAATTATAGATACGGCTGGGTTTTAGTCAACCATACTGTTAGCTGTTTTCTGTTTATTCCCTTGTTCTCAGTTTCATTGTTCTTTCTTTTCTGCCTTCTTTTGGCTTAATCAAGTATTTTTAGTATTCCATTTTCATCTTCTCCACTGGTATTTTTTAGAGTTTTATTGATATCTAATTCACATGCCATACAACGTTAGCTATTTAAGTATCGTCAACCCTTGAACAACATGGGTTTGAACTGTGCAAGTCCTCCCACATGCAGATTTTTTCCATGATCCCTCCTCACTGGTTGAATCCACGGATGTGGAACCATGGATACCGAGGGCCAAATGTAAATTTCCACGTGGATTTCTGACTGTGTAGAAGTTGGCATCCCTAACCCTTGTGCTGTTCACAGATCAACTGTATACAATTCAGTGATTTTTTTAGAATATTCATAGGGTGTGCAACCATCAGCACAAACAATTTTACTCCCACTAAAAATACCCATGGATCGTTTAGCTCCCTTCCCTCTGCTGCCAGCCTACTTCTAGCCCTAGTCTACAAATAAACCACTTTCTGTCTCTAGCATTGCCTGTGTTGGACATTTAAAATAAATGGAATCATATAATTTGTGGTCTTTGTGGCTGACTTCTTCCACTTAGCATGATGGTTTCAAGATTCATCCATGTTGTAGCATGGATGAATACTTAATTCTTTTTTATGGTGAAATAATATTCCATTGTATGTATAAGCCAAATTTTATTTATCCGTTCTTCAGTTGATGGACATAAGTTGTTTCCACATTTTGGCTATAATGAGTAATACTGCTATGAGCATTTGTGCATAAATTTTTGTGTGTATATACATTTTCATTTCACTTGGGCATATACCTAGGAGTTTAAGTATTAGGCCATATGGTAATCTTGTGTTTAAACTTTTGAAAAATTGCCAGATTGGTTTCCAAGGTGACACATTTTACATGGAGAAGGCAATGGCAACCCACTCCAGTACTCTTGCCTGGAAAATCCCATGGAATAGAGGAGCCTGGTGGGCTGCAGTCCACGGGGTCGCTAGGAGTCACACTACTGAGCGACTTCACTTTCACGTTTCACTTTCATGCACTGGAGAAGGAAATGGCAACCCACTCCAGTATTCTTGCCTGGAGAATCCCAGGAATGGAGGAGCCTGGTGGGCTGCCATCACTAGGGTCGCACAGAGTTGGACATGACTGAAGCGACTTAGCAGCAGCAGCAGCAGTGATATATAAGGGTTTCAATTTCTCACATCCTCACCAATACTTATTACTATTGTTTTTTTATTATTATTATTATAGCCATTCTAGTGAGTGTGAAATGGTATCTCAATAGGGCTTTGATTTGCATTCTCCTGACAGTTAAAGATATTGAGATCTTTCCATGTGCTTATGGAGCCATTCATATATCTTCTTTGAAGTCTTTTGGCTTTTTACCTTCTGTATGTTATTTTTGTGGTTCCTCTAAGGATTACAATATTCATCCATAACTTACCATAATCTATGCTAAATTAATATTATACAACATCATACATAAGATAGTATACAATGGTACAATTCCATTTTGCATCTCATCCTATCTTCTGTGCCGTATTTCATAAGAACATTTTGTAAACCCCACAGTACATTGCCACCATTTGCTTTAAACAGACAACTGAATTTTAAAGAATTTTAAAAATAAAAATAGTTATTTTATTTTTAAACATATATATTTCCTTTCCAGTACTCTTTATTCCTCCCTGTGGATCCAATTTTCCATCTAATAACACTTTCCTTCCTCCTGAAGAACTCCCTTTAGTACTTCTTGCAGTGTAGTTTGAGGCAATGAATTCTTTCAGCTTTTGCTTATCTGAAAATATCTTTATTTCATTTTATTTTAAAAATATATTTTACTCACTATAATATTCTACTTTGGCCATCTTTTTCTTCCAGCACTTCAAAAATATCATTTCATTGTCTTCCGGACTTCTTTTTTTGATGAGAAGTCAGCTGACATTCTTATAATTGTTCCCCTGTGTCCTTTTTCTCTGGCTACTTTTAAGATTTTTTTTTTCTTTATTCTCCCTCAAACTCCCCCTCTCCCCCATCCAGGCTGCCACCTAACATTGAGCAGAGTTCCCTGTGCTATTCAGTAGGATCTTGTTGGTTATGCTTTTTAAATATAGCCATGTGTACATGTCAATCCCAAACAACCCCAACTTTTTCTACTTTTATTTCGTTGTGCCTGGAGAACTTGCACTGTATGAGTTCAGTTCTTTCAGACTTATTAAGCCTTGTCTTATTGCCTAACATATGGTCTTCTCTGGGGAATAATCCATATGCACTAGAGAAGGATGCATTTAGTTGGTACTGAGGAGAATATTCCATAGATGTACACCAGATCAACTTGATTTATAGTGTTGTTTAATTCTCCCATTTCTTTTTTTGTCTTCTAATTGTCAGTTTTTGCTTTTATAATTTGAAGCTATCTTTGATTCACTGACTATGTCTTCTGCCTACTCAAATTTGCTGATGAAGACCTCTAGTGAATTTTCCGTTCTAATTATATTTTTCAACTCCAGAATTTCCATTTGGGTATTTTTTATAATTGTCTCTTTTTTTATATTCTCTAAATGATGATACATCATTTTCATAATTTTCTTTATTTCTTTAGACATGGTTTCTTCAGTGCTTTGAATATATTTAAAACAGTCAGTTTTAAACGTTGGTCTAGCAGGTTTAACATCTGGGCTTCTTCAGGGACAGTTTTTATTAATTCCTTTTTTCCTGTGACAACTTTTTTTGTATTCACATAAAAAGAATAATCATTTTTCGTTAAAACTAGGCATTTAAAATACTATCATGTGGTGCTTGGAAATCACACCTCCCCCCAGTGCTTGTGTCTTGTTACTTGTACAGAGTTTTGTTTGCTTTTGTTTTCAGTAATTTCTCTGAATGAATTCTTTAAATCTTCCCTGATGACTCAGATGGAAAAGAATCTGCCTGCAATGCAGGAGACCTGGCTTCAGTCCCTGGGTCAGGAAGATTCCCCTGGAGAAGGGAATGGCTACCCACTACAGTGTTCTTGCCTGGAGAATTCCATGGACAGAGGAGCCATGGGGTCACAAAGAGTCAGACATGACTGAGCAACTCATACACACAAAGCCTGTATTCTTTATTGTATATGGCCAATAGATTTTTAGTTGGTTAGCTTGTTGATTAGCAAACAATTGGACAGAGAGAGATTTTCTTAAACAACCAGAACCCATAAGTCATTGCCAAGGGGTTCTGAGTATGAGTTGGTGTGTGCCTTCCACACTAGTCAGGCAGTTCACTACTCCACCTAAGCCTTTACTTCCTATTTGCACGGATCCTCAAGGCCAGCCATAAGCTGAGAGCTTAGGTCTTTCTCTAGTCTTCCTGAGCACGTGCACAGCCCTACACATGTATGTGACCATGTAGACTGCCAAGAATATGACAGGACTTTTCAAGACCCCATGGTCATCTCATTCCTGAGTTTTCCTTCTATGCTTTTTGGCTAGTTTTTGCTACCCTCAGCTGTTATTTATTGCCTCAGGTAGTCATGAAGTTGAAACATGTGCCTGTAATTTTTTTCAAACACCACCACCCTCCACCTCCCCTAAGGATGAGGCTGCTTGTATAAGCTAGCTTCAGACCAGTCTTGTAATTGCAATCTTTTAGGCACAGGCCAAATAATGACGCTTCTTGGGAACAAGTCTTTGAAAGAGCTCCAGCTCCATTTTATTCCCACCACTGACTGCCAAAAGGGCTTCCCAAGAGGGAATTGGGCTATCATCCTTCAAGTCTACTGAAGGACTGGAAAGTGAGAGATGAGACTAGAGCAAGTTTAAATGCCACAAAACTTGCTGCTGTAACTGAGACTCAACCATTTTTCTTAAATACACACTCCCCAGGTTGCTCCAAGCTTCTGGTTAATTTCCATAGTTCTGGGTATGTTAATCATATCGATTGTTTTCCAATGTTTTTGTTGTTTTATGGAAGAATGAATTTTTGGAGGATCAGACTCTGCCAGTTTCCCAAACTGCTTTTAATCTTATTCAGTGAGTGTTTTATTTCAGTTAGCATATTTTTTAGTTCAAGGATTTCCACTGACAATTTTAAATACATGTAACAATTTTATTCGGATATAATTTATATAACATACACTTCATCCAGTTAGAGCATGCAATTCAACAAACATTCACAGAGTCGAGGGTTTTGTTTTTGTGTTTCTACAGCTTTTGTATCTCTACTGAGGTTCTCTGTTTCTAAACACGTTATTTTTACATTTTCCTGTGGGTTCTTTAACCCGGTTATCTTGTCTGTTAATTCCAACATTGAGTTATCTAAGGGTTTGTTTTTATTGCCTTATTTTTTCTCTACTGAATCACATTTTCCTGTTTGTTCGTGTGTCTAATAACTTTTTATTGCATACTCAGCATTGTAGGTAAAAAACATTGTGGAGATTCTGGATTCTGTTCTCTTCCTCTGAGGAGGGTTGAGTTTTGTTATAGTAGGAGTAACTTATCGGTGTATCACCTTGAGCTTGTGGAACCTTGGTTTCAGGCTTATTTTCCCTAATTTCTCTGGAGTCTCTCTACTCATATAGCTTAGAAGTCAGCCAAGGATTTGAGGACATTTTCTGAATAGACTTGGTGCTTCTGCCTTCTGTAGCTCCCTCCTTCCTGGTTTTCCTTCCTCAAGCTCCGGTCCTCTGATGGCCCTAAATTCTGTCCCCTGACTCCTCAGGCTGCAGCTTGCTGCTGTCTTCTGTCCTCATGCTTGGCAAGATCTGGGAAGCATTCTCTGAGGAGAAACCATACAAGCACAGATCTCATCCAGCATATTCTATTCTTTTCTTAAGAATTGAATTCCCTCACGTTTCTTCCTATTTTTTGGTCATTTGCCAGGAATTTCAAGTCATTTAAAAAACATTTTGGCCAGAGTTTATAAATTTTTCTTCAAGAGGACAAATCTGACACAAACTATGCTGCCAATACCAAAAGTCTGGACCTTGTTCTTAAATTGTTACCCTCTTAATATTAATTCCCTGGTGGCTCAGACAATAAAGCATCTGCCCACAATGTGGGAGACCTAGGTTTGTTCCCTAGGTCAGGAAGATCCCTTGGAGAAGGAAATGGCAACCCACTCCAGTATTCTTGCCTAGAAAATTCCATGGAAGGAGGAGCCTGTTGGGCTACCGTTTATGGGGTCGCAAAGAGTCAGACATGACTCTTAATATTAGTTATAAAAATTATTCATTTGTTATCTATTTTATTATATGACAAATACATACTCTTCTGTAAAATAATATGAATAAGACAGGAGTATACAGATGAAAATTAATTTTTAAGTGATTAAAAAATAAATCACTTCAATTACCCCATCCCATTTTCTTCCCCATATAGTTTGATATTTTTTCTTTATTTGCCTTACACACAAACACACATATATTATTTTCACATGAATAATATGATACTATATATGTTATTTGGCAATTCGCTTTTTTTCACTTATGTATTTAAGGGTTTTTCTATGAGACATGTGTATTCTTTCAGCAAATACTCACAGGGCACTTGCTACGTGTCAGGCACTCTTCTAGGTCCTGGGGATAAATGAGTGAACCAAACTTACAAAAGTTTTGCTTTCATGAAGCCTACATTCTAGTGAGGGTGGGAGAAGGTGGATTAGAAATGAGCAATAAACACAATAAATAAGTGATAAATGAGAAAGGCAATGGGGAGTGCTAACATGTGGAAGGGGAAGAGGTTCATAATTTTTCAAATGATGAACAAGGAAGGCCTCACTCAAAGGGTAACGTTTGAGCAGACTTGTAAGAAGTGAGGCAAAATAAGAAAAGAGCTTTCTAGGCAAAGTAAGACCAAAGACTTGACAAGAACCTGCTAGCATGTTTAGGGAACAATAAAGAGGCTTAGACCAGATCAAGGGAGGGAGCAGTAATTGGAGAGGAAGTCAGATTGCTATAGAGAGCCAGGTTAACATTGTGACTTGTCAGCCATTACAGTTATCCATCTCTACATGACATTCCATGGAAGGGGGTCAGCTTGACCCTCTTGAGTCACTCGTATTCTTCACAAGTTGACTTCACATGGTGTTCCTATTGAACCTGGGCCCCACAACCCAATGAATGCTCTTCTACTCTGATGCTGACATTGTTGACCTGGGTCTTTCTTAAGAGAGTTGCAACTTGACTATAGTTTCCCCAAAACATTACCACGCCAAGGTGCCCTGACCTAGCGGCCCAGCTTTCCCTATGAGCTCTTAGATACCTGTTTCGAGCCCAGATTCCCACTTCCTTCATGATGATTTCTGTATTGGAAACCATTGCGTTCTTCTTACCAGCAGATCTACATTAGGACGTTAGTGTTCCACCTGATCAGGGCTCCTTAACTTCAAATGTCAGAGAAGAGAGGCAATAACTGCCATCGCTTTCTTTTCAGAGGACTTGTGCTTCTCATGCAAATCAGTTTACCTTCTCCTCAAAGACCAAACCTCCATAGCAAGGGCATCTGTAAGAATCTGCTTTGATGAAGCCACAGAAGCTTTATTTTGCCATTTTCTCAGGGCAAGGGGTACACTGCCATAAATAATGGATACCACAAAAGCTATCCTTCCCTGAATGGAGAAGGTTTGTTTCAAGGTGAAATGTTAAAATCACCTAAGCAGAGAAGAGGGGCAGCTGCTTGGCCCTCTCTTACATATGGATATATTGTAATTTAATTGATCGTTCCTCTATTTTTAGATATTTGTTTCCCTCCTTTTTTATTATTATAAATAATTCTGCAATGAGTATCTTGGCATGAGTGCAGATATTTCTGTAGAATAGATTCTTGAAAGCAGAACTGCTGGGTCAAAAGACACAGGCATTTAAATTTAAAGCATTCCCAAATTGTCCTACAAAGGCTTTACTGATGTTTATTCCTGTGAGAATGTGCTTCCCCACCCCATCCCCATCACTACATATTAAGGACTATTTTTTGCTTTTGGTATTAATATTGTTTGAATTTCCATATCTCTGATTACCAGTGAGGTTGAACTTGTTTTTATGTCTGCTGGACCATTTTTCTTTTTCTGTGAACTGACTGTTCATGACCTTTGCTTATTTTTCTATTGGATAATTTGTCATTTCCTTATCTTCCACACATTGTTTTAAGTTATTCCTAGGTATTTGAAGTTGTTGTTGTTAATTGTTTACTATGGACAAATAACAGAGCTATTGGTTTTGGTGTGTTGATCTTATTTCTGGCATCCTTCCTGAACATTTTTTTTAGTTTTACAGTTGATTATCATTTCTTGGCTGGGGAGACCATCCTATCATTTGAAAATAAAGGTTTACTGTGATTACTGATGTGTTTGGACTCATGCCTACTATTTTAGTCTATATTTTCTATTGATCGTGCTTTGATTTCCTTTTTCTCTTTATGCCTTTTGAGGTTTGAAAAAATGGCAACCCACTCCAGTGTTCTTGCCTGGAGAATCCCAGGGACGGGGAGCCTGGTGGGCTGCCGTCTATGGGGTCGCACAGAGTCAGACACGACTGAAGCGACTTAGCAGCAGCGGCGGAGCAGCTGCAGCAGCAGCAGCAGCAGTATATCTTTGACCCACTCCAGTGCTCTTGCCTGGAAAATCCCATGGATGGAGGAGCCTGGTGGGCTGCAGTACATGGGGTGGCAAAGAGTCAGACACAACTGAGCGACTTCCCTTTCACTTTTCACTTCCCTGCGTTGGAGAAAGAAATGGCACCCCACTCCAGTGTTCTAGCCTGGAGAATCCCAGGGACGGGGAGCCTGGTGGGCTGCCGTCTGCGGGGTCGCACAGAGTCGGACACGACTGAAGCCACTCAGCAGCAGCAGTGGCAGCAGTATATCTTTGTTCCTTTTGTGGTCTGGAAGGTTTGAATTCTGTTTCTCCACTTCTATGGGTTGTCCTTGTATGTTTTGTTAAATATTGAAACAGATTTTTCTGTCAATGTCAAGAATCAAATCAGCTAATAAATTCCCTCCGAATAATATAAGATCATTAACTGTACTCCACTCCTCACCCTTGTTTTTTTAAAGTTACTTGAAATCTTAGTATCAGATTATTTTTTATGATCTTTTTACACATTGTGTCTCTATCACTTAGGAATCCTTTACTTTCTGCTTTTTGCTATATAGCATGTTTTATTTTGTCATCTCCCATGATTTAAAAGGTACTGACTCGACGGACGCGAGTCTGAGTGAACTCCCGGAGCTGGTGATGGACAGGGAGGCCTGGCGTGCTGCGATTCATGGGGTCTCAAAGAGTCGGACACGACTGAGCGACTGAACTGAACTGAACTGAACTGAATCCTGTTTTTAATTTAACTGGTAATCAACTTTTATATTTACCAAATATATTCTTAAACATCCATTTCTCTGATTAGGAAAGTAAAGAACAGTCTATATCTCCTAACTCCCTTATGTTTTATTTTATGTCAAATAGAGATTTTAGTGTGTATCCTTACCTGTCTTGCCCTCTGCTCTCTCATTTCCCTGTTTTTTAAAATGTACTGTGGGTTTATAAATCCAACTTGCTTTTCAACCCTATATATTTTGTTGTTGTTGTCAAGTCTTATGATATATTTAGTTGGTTTTAATGCTTGCAACCAAACCTTCATATTACAGTGTTCCCGTCTTCAAGTTCTTAATTTTAATTCATCTCTTGAGCCACTGAAGTATGTCTGCAGGTTGTTTACTTAGGGAGAACGCATGAATGATACATTTTCTACATCCTTCTCTGTAAATCTGGAATATATTTCTATTGTTTTTGCACATGAATGACAATTGGCTGGGTACAGAATTCTTGTGTCACCATCTTTTTTATCCAAAACTAATAATCATTTCTCCCTATTGTCTAGCATTTAGAAATGCTGAAGTAAAGCCTAAGTCCAGTCTAAAACTTCCCCCATTGTAACCTCACTTAATCTGAGGAGCCGTGCAATATTTTCCCTTCATCGTAAAAAATAATTTTTTTTCATGATCAGGATATATCATGGTATATAATTCTTTTACCAGTTTTCCCTGAAACTCATTGATTTATTTCCCCAATCATTTTCCAGCTCAGGAAATCATTTCCCATTGGATATGTGAATATTATTTCCACTCATTTGATGGTAATCATTGTAAATATCTTGGCTATGCCCTCTTTTCCATCATCCCTCATCTCTCACCAGGCTGAAGGCAACCCTTGCTTTTGCTCAGGCCTTACTCCCTTTTCATTCTCTGCTTCCATTTAAGACCCAAGGTCTCTGACTGCTCTGTCCATTGCTCTAACGCTAGCTTCCCACTGCCTTGGGACTATGATCCAGATCACGAATGTGGCCGCTGCAGACTCTAGTGAGGCCCCCCGCCTCAGCTTCCTCTCCTACTGCACACCCCAGCTCTCCCTACACCCAACCCCGCAGCCTCCTCTTACTCCTTCAGTTAGGCCGGCTCCCTCTACCACCCCCCATGACTTACGCCCCCCTCTGCTCTTACGTCCTGGCCAACTCCTCCCTGTTCTTTATTTTTATTCTTAATTTTTATTAGAGTATAGTTGCTTTACAATGTTGTGCTAGTTTCTTCTGTACTGCAAAGTGAGTTATACAATATGTATGTGTGTGTTTGTGTATGTGTGTGTGTGTGTGTGTGCGTGCATGTGTGTGTATGTTAGTCGTTCAATCACGTCTGACTCTTTGCAACCCTACGGACTGTAGCCTGCCAGGCTCCTCCGTCCATGGGATTCTCCAGGCAAGAATACTAGAGTGGGTTGCCATGCCCTCCAGGGCATCTTCCCGACCCAGGAATTGAACCCACGTCTCTTACACCTCCTTCATTGGCAGGTGGGTTCTTTACCACTAGTGCCCACCTAGGAAGACTATATATATATATATATCCCCTCTTTTTGAAATTTCCTTCCCATTTGGGTTTCCCTGTTCTTTAGATCTCAGCTTAAATGTTGCTGCCTGGAAAAACTCCCTGACCCTCATATCTCTCCGCTGTTATGTCTGGAATTTTGTCTTTTGTTCATATTTTTTCAAGCAGTATTTTTGCTGCTGCTGCTGCTAAGTCGCTTCAGTTCATGCCCTGTGTGCCGCAGGATACATCAATGAGTGAAAGAAATGGAGGCTCCGGCCCTCACAGAGCTTCATTCTATAGGTTTTCCTTCATTCTATAGGCGTGTCTTAAAATTAGTATATAAAATAATTGATTGTGAGATTCTTTTTATTCTGCCTCTTCCCACAACAATAAGCTCTCTGAGGGCAGGATCAAATCCACTGGTTTATAGTTGTGGCTCTAGGATATAAGACACTGCCTGGTATATGTTAGACACTCAGTAAGTGTTTGATGAATGAATTAATGAATTCATGCTATTTGTAGAAGTCAGGACTCTCAGTTACAATCAATCTCAAACTAACTTCAGCAAAAAAAAAAGAAGTAAAAGAAAAAAAAGAGGAGCTGTGGCTTAGAGGCTCACTGCAGGGGGAAGGCCACAAGCAGCGCCAGAGCAATGGGCAGTGGGTCCAGCACCTCCCTGATACTAACAGGGCTCTCTGCTTCCCTCCACGTGTTGATCTCCTCTCCGGCTCCAGACAGATTTCCTCCATGTTGCCAGGGGAGATAGGTGCTGCAGCTCCAAATTCACATATTCTCAGCTTAGCAACACAAAAGAAAAAAGCCTTTGTTTCTCTCAGCGTCTGCACGTTTGCAGGGCCCAGACAACTAGTGATTGGTCCAGCATAGATCACATGCCTTCTCTGGCCTGATCTCTGTGTCCTAGGGAATGGGGCATTCTGATTGGCCAGGCCTGGGTGACACACCTCTCCCTGAGAGTCTGGGGGATGTCAGGTGGGCAGGACACTGTGACCTTCACACCAAGATATCTCAAAGTTCAGGAGATATTCCCCCAAGGAATAACAGGTGTCACCAACAGGAAGAAAGCAGCACGCCACGAGAACGAACGCAGCAATTGCTCCATATCACAGGACAGGTTCTCTTGCAGTCTTTATTTTATTTTATTTTATTTTTGCAGCCAGTGCTTTTGCATCTCTCTCTCCTTCTCATTCTATTCATTCTGTCTTCTTATTTGCAGCTCTTTCCAGGGGTGCTGTCCTCATGCTCAGCACAGGCAGTGGAAGAGTCCAGGGAACTTTGCAACTGCTATACACAAAGTTACCTTTGGAAGACAGTGGCTTTAGATGGCCCTTTCATATTCTGGGGACCCTTGTCCTGGAGTGATTGATACTCCACTAGAGAAGGGCCACTCGGACCCAGTCAAGTAATTTTGCACTAGAACTAGGGGTAGTGGCTCTTGTTATCAGGACTGCCCATTGGATTTCGTGTGTCAAGGATCCAGCTCTTCATCTGGAGGGGGACAGTCCACGTGTCCTGTTCCCTAACTGTGTTTGAGGGCTGAGCCCGGACTGAAGCTCCCCTTTGCTCATGGGCAGAGCCCTCAGCATTTGCTGCATCAGTTTACAGGCTAACTGCACACTTTGCTGTCTTGTAACACAGAAATAAAGTCTAGGTTTTTCCCCTTGTGGCTCAGCTGGTAAAGAATCCACCTGCAATGTGGGAGACCTGGGTTCGACCCCAGGGTTGGGAAGATCCCCCGGAGAAGGGAAAGGCTGCCCACTCCAGTGTTCTGGCCTGAGGATTCCAGGGACTGCGTAGTCCATGAGGTTGCCAGACATGACTGAGAGACTTTAATTTTCAGATCATTATACACAGGGCATTTACTTACATGAAAGTCCAGTGAGCTATTCCCAAGTCAGCCAGGAGAAGGGACAATGGTTCACTGTTCTGAGTTCATGCAGAGCAGCCAGGGCCCCCTTCAGGGATGTGTTACATGTATAAGTGTGTGTTGTATGTGACAGAGTTGAGAACAACAGGTCCAGAAGTTTGGCAGATGTCAGCAAAGGAGCACTTTTCTGTTCAGAATGGCCTTGCTTGCCTTAGACCCACAGGGACTTCCCTGGTGGCACAGTGGATAAGAATCTGCCTGCCAGTGCAGGGGACACAGGTTCAGTCCCTGGTCTGGGAGGATTCCGCATGCCACAGAGCAACTAAGCCCGAGAGCTACAACTACCGAAGCCCATGCGCTTACAGCTCGTGCTCTACAACAAGGGAAGCCGCTGCAATGAGAAGCCCGTGCACCGCAGCGAAGAGTAGCCCCTGCTCGCTGCAACCAGAGGAAGCCCACACACAGCAACGAAGACCCAGCACGACCAAAAATAAATCAATAATTTTTTTAAATAATGAATTAAAAGAAAAAAAAACAGACCCATAGTATAGGGGTAAATTGCCTTTCGCCAGGCTTATCAGCCTTTGATATTAGTGGGATCCCAACAGCAGCTATAACTCAAATTTCACCAGTTGCCCCCCTCACGAGCATCACATCTAGACACCCCTGTTCCTCGAAAGCCAGCCCTGGTGATGAGCACCCCTGCAGTGACAAACTCACATGACCTTGGAGACAGGGTCCCTCGTTGACTCACTATGGCCTGTATCACCTGCTTAAGCCCATGCTTTCCATGAGGTCTCACCAAGTCCCTCAACTTTTTCTGAAGCCCCTGAAGTTCTGAAGGAGTCACACCTCTAATTCAAGAATCAAATTCAAGGCAGGCACTTTGGGCTCCCCAAACCCCCTTTCCCCCTGGCACATGTGTCCTGAATATCCCCTGGGCAGGGCAGTTTCAGTTCTAGGATCTGGCCAATGGGATGGATCAGCAGCAAAGCCCTCCGTCTTCCTCCTCCTGGAGCTGAGAGCTCTCTGTGTCCTGAAGCCATTCTTCCCACTAACCTCCCTCTTTGGGGCTGCATGGAACCATGTTTGTCCTGGGAAAGGGAGAAGCAAAGACAGGAGATCTTCATTTGGAGTCTGAGCACAGAGGCCTCTCTCATGCCTTCACTTGAACCTTCTCCGGCTTTCACTGGCTTATCATGTCACCTGTGTATGAGTAGGCCACCCAGGGCTGTGCTGGCTCTCCCGGACAGCCCTGAGGCCAGAACCCGTATGTGGCTGCATCCCAGATAATCAGAATTCTAGCTCCGGAGGCCTCAATAGATAGTGTGGGTTTTCCTGAGGGTTTGTGAGATGACAGGGAAGTCCAGTGCTCCCCACAGTCTCTCCCCAAGTCGTTCCATCCAGAGCAGCTGCACGTCCGTCCCCTCTCCCCAACCTTTCTTCCTTGTTCTCTCTCTGTGGTGGCTCCAGCCTCCCCGCGCCTCTCTCTCAAAAGCAGTGTGTAAAACCTCCTTCATCCTTAGCCAGATAGAGGCCACCGCCGGCTGGCCAGCCCCCAGGACCCCTGGGAAGGCCTTGCTTCTTCTCCCCACCCTCTCCTGCTCAAGAGGTGCTTCTGGTCTTTGGCAGAGCAGTAGATGTGCTATTAGCTTGTGCCCAGGCATTTCCTCCTTCAGGCCTCCCTGTCCATCACCAACTCCCGGAGTTCACTCAGACTCAGGTCCATTGAGTCCGTGATGCCATCCAGCCATCTCATCCTCGGTCGTCCCCTCCTCCTCCTGCCCCCAATCCCTCCCAGCATCAGAGTCTTTTCCAATGAGTCAGCTCTTCACATGAGGTGACCAAAGTACTGGAGTTTCAGCTTTAGCATCATTCCTTCCAAAGAAGTCCCAGGGCTGATGGCGTGCTGCGATTCATGGGGGTCGCAAAGAGTCGGACAGGACTGAGCAATGAACTGAACTGAACTGAGGCATTTCCTCTGGCTCAAGCCCCGTGCGCCGCCCCCTCCTCCCTTCCCACCCCAGCCTTGCCTTCATTCCTGAAGCTTTGCTCATGGACTTGCCTGCCAGTCCCAGCCTGGCTCTTCAGGACTGTCAACTCCAGGGTCTCTCCTGTGACCCCCGCTGGCCTGCAGGGGACTCTTGCTGGTTACCAAAACCGGTGGTGATGCCCTGGATCTGAGGAATGTGTGATGGCCGTGGAGGCAAACCCGTGGGTCCTGGGATTCACCCGAAGCTGAGCCGGAAGCTGGCTACTCTGCCAGGGGCTCTTGCCCCCCATCTCCTGCTCCTTGCCCTCCTGGGTGCTGCTCTGCCCACTTCAGTCTCCCTTCCCCAGGAGTAATGCTGGGTTAACCAGGCTCTTTTCTTGCAGGCATGATGTGCTATAACATACCCTTCACTGCCACAATCTATACACATTTTCAGAGCAGAAGAATGTGGAGGGTTTCATGACACAAAGCTGTGGATTGTCCTGGCTTGTTCCCAAGGCTGTCTGCTTTTTTCTGGGTTCTCTGGGAAGACATAAGAGCCAGGAATCTCCATGCACCAAACTTAGGAGTGGTATCCACCCTGGTCTGGAGCCTGTCTGAGGGGCCCTCAGACTAGGGGCTCATCTCCCCCTCCCTGAGGCCTCATCTTTTGAGAATTTGACCTACCTCTCCCAACCTCCCTCTCTTCCTCTCTCACTAAGAGCTGGAATGCAGGTGGCCCATCCAGATTCTGGAGGGTCTAAAATTGTTCAGGAAAACCTGGCCAAACTGTCCCCAGGCTGACTGGCTTCGGCCATTCCAGATACTCAAAGCTGGACTTGGGCACCGTGGAAACAGCTCACTCCAAATGTTTCTGGGATCCATGCACACGCATGAAAGCACCTTCTCCTTTCCAATGACCTGGGGTCACCACCTTGACCCTGGTACCAGACGCCTGGTCTGCTTGCTCTGTGCTGTCCCGGCTGTCAGTTCACAGCACCACGAGGCTTGGGTTGGTTCCCCATAAGCAAGCCCTGAAAGGAGAGTTTGTATGCTGGAGACTTAGGAAGTGAAAGTGATCAGTCGTGTCCGACTCTTTGCGACTCCATGGACTGTAGCCTACCAGGCTTTCCCAGGCAAGAATACTGGAATGGATTGCCATTTCCTTCTCCAGGGGATCTTCCCAACCCAGGGATCGAACCTGGGAAGCCCTGGTGGCTTAAGAATTAAGAAGGGAGACTTAAGAATTCCTGGGAAAACCAGTAATGGAGAGGGAGGTGGGGTCACCAGGCAGGGAGGGGGATCTAGTGAGGGTGGATTACTGAGCAAAGTCCCATGGAGAGTAAACTTGGCTCTGTTCCAAATAAGGACTTTGAGGGCTGCCTGAATGCAAAAGACTCACGTTCAATCCCTGCATTGGGAAGCCCCAACACACTCCAGTATTCTTGCCTGGAGAATTCCACAGACAGAGGAGCCTGGTGGGCTACAGTCCATGGGGTCATAAAGAGTCAGACACGACTGAGTGACTGATGCTACTACTTTGGGTCATCCTGACCAGGGACCAGGGAGTCCCACAGTCACTGGTAAAGGCTGCCCCTGCTCCGTATCAATTCCCCGGCCCTTGTTTGAGCTCAGCATCTGACAAAGGTAGAGTGCACATTCTTGAGTGTGAAAGTGCTCTGAAGCTGGTATGCAAAAAATCATCCAGGGGGAATACGGGCGGGACTCTGACAGCCTCCTCTAGTCTCTCTGTAATTACTTCTGAATGCAAACGCTTCCTATCTGAAACCTGCCACTCTAGGTCATCTCCCATCCTGGGAGTAGAGTGCCTTTTTGCCCCATCCTTTTCCTTGGCATCTGCTCAGCCAGCAGGTAAAGTAAGATCGGACCCCAAACCAGTCCAGGTATATGGGCTCCCAACTCCTCTCTGCTCCAGGGAAAGAAAGACTGATCCTCTTAAGGAACTGAATATATGTTGAGGCTAGAATTTCCTATTTCCTCATAAAGGGGGATTCAAATCCCTTCATGTGAAGGGCAGCAAGGGCTTGGCCCCACAGAGGAGGCAGCCCCTGGACAGGTGGGGGTGCGCATTTAGGCAAAATCATCCTCTAATCCATCAGTCAAGTGACTGGTAAGTTTCCCCTTGATTCTCTGCTCCAGTTCCCAGCTCTCCACCCACCACCCTCCCTTCATTACTTGCTTTTCTTTTTCCTTATCATCTGCCATCCCCAGATTAACTGTTGTGAAGAGGGCTGTCATATCCCCAGAGAGAGGAGTAGGTGTCTGGGATCAAGGTGTCACTAGGCTCCCACTCCATGTGGTCATCAGGCATCCTTCCCTACTTGTCCTCCTCTTCAGCAGTCATCTCCTCCCACTTCTCAAGAAAAAAGGGCTGACTTCTCCTCGGCCTCACTGGGGCATTTCCTGTTCCACTGATCATGCGGTTATGGTCAGTGTCCTCAGACAGGCAGATGCCCACACTTCCAGGTCTCCACTGCATGGAAGTTTGCTTGGATGTACACTTAACAGCCCTGCCTCTCTGGCAGCATGTGATAAACAGTCAGGCATCCTGAGCAGTCCCCTATCAGATATAAGGTTTCCCTTGACTTCCCTGGTGGCTCAGACGGTAAAGCGTCTGTCTACAATGCGGGAGACCTGGGTTCGAGCTCTGGGTTGGGAAGATCCCCTGGAGAAGGAAATGGCAATCCACTCCAGTACTGTTGCCTGGAAAATCCCATGGACAGAGGAGCCTGGCACGCTATAGTCTATGGTGTCGCAAAGAGTCGGACACGACTGAGCGACTTCACTTCACTTAAGGTAAAGTTGTCTCCTGCCTACTTGGGGTTGCCAAATCCATTGTGAAACCCCCTCTCTAGTCTGCAACCCTGGTTCTATACCTGGGTAAATTAGTAAGAAAGCTTTTCGTTGTATTGATAAGAATACCAACTCAAATTGCTTTAAGTAAAAGGAGAATGCACTGGTTCATTAACTGAAAAATCCCAAGGGCGACTGGCTTCAGGCTCAGCTGGATCCAGATACTTAAACACGGATTGATAAACTGCAGCCTATAAGTCACATCAAACCTGCCACCTGTTTTGTAAATACCTTTGTATTGGAACACAGCCATGCTTAATTGTTTACATGTTATCTATGGCTGCTCTCACCCTATGACCACAGAGTGGAGGAGTCACAACAGAAATCTAAAGACCACAAAACTGAAAATATTTGCTACTGCCCCTTGTAGAAATCTTTACCAGCCCTGGCTTAAACGATATCATCAGGAATCGACCTTTATGTCTTGCCTGATGGTTGTCTTGGGTTCCCCGAGTGCCTGACCCCTAAACGACACAGACTGAGAGTGGCTGAGGTGTGGTTTCCTAAGCAAAAAAGTAGAGTGTGGTCACCGAAGGAAGGATAAATAGCTTCTGAGCAGGCCAAAAGAACAGATGTCTGCTCCTCAGGCTCTCATCTTGTTTTCTGTGCACCGTTCCACCGAGCTTCCATGGTGATGAACCATCAGTCACCTGAAGTTTATCCTTCAGCGTGGTGGCATACTGAGTGAGACTGTCCCTGGGTGTCCCCTGTTGTCAAGCCCAAAATAAGATCAATCAGTGGCCATGGCTCCAGCGCAACTATCATGCTAGAGAGCCGTCAGCAGCACTGTTCCCAGGGCTTGGCGTGGATCAGAGCATCTGCACACCAGCGTCGTTGCTACTGTTGATTTGGAGAGAGCCTCCCATACATGTTTAATAAAGTTCTATGGTATTCCTTGGGTTAGGGTCCATTTTAGGGAGTGGTCCCAGCCTTGCCAATTATAAGTCTGCTGGAAAAATGATTCTTTAAAAAAAACAACTCACAATTTTTTGGTGAGGGTTTATAAAGACAGGAGATCCATAAACTGAGAACCTCTCCCTCCTCATCCCTACTGTGGAGGATGCTTCTTGACCCCTGGTCATGGGAGGAGCTGTGTCTCCCTGATTTGGACTCTCTGGTTTCAGAAGACAACGTTCAGGGCACACTGTTTCTAAGAGCCGCTCTGAGTCCTCCCCACACAGGCTGGTCGGGAAGCGTGTTGAACACGTAATGCACTGGGCCCAGGTGTCCCACTTTATTTGGATGTCCTCTGCCATCGTGGGCCAGAGGAGCCATGCCCTAATTAGTCCCAGCATCTGTTCCCTCCCCAAGGCCCAAAGTCATCATGCATGGACCTCAGTGCTACAGGGCAGCCTTTTTGAAACTGTACCAACTGTCCATTTACAGGGCGCCCAGGGTCCTGGGTAATCAGGGCGATCGTTGTGGTTCTAGGACAGGAGGTTTGGGCCTCAAGAGGTGCTCCGTACCCTCCCAGCCCATTGGACCCACTTCCCCGTCACTGTCAACCATTGCTCACTTGCAGGTAAGGCACTCTGTGGACTCCTCACCTCCATCTGGGACCGAGAGGCAGAGCTGGGTTATGTCATTCAAGGGCATAAGTGCAGCTTCTGAAGGTTGCCCCAGGCTGTCAGCCAAGCCTCTTTTCCAGACCCCTTTGCCATTCCAAATGGCCTACCCTCCCTCATTAAAAATGTTCTCAGCGACCTGAGGACCTGACCTTTCTAATGCAGCAGCTGCACCTTCAGAGCAGATGATAACAATGCTGGAATCGCAGGCCACTGGAGCTAACATCCAGCATGTTTCTTAATACCCAATTCAGCGCTGGGAAGTAAGGCAGGTGGCAACCCATGCCAGGAAGGCTGTGCCACACCCAAGTTCCTTAAATGTGTTCTCGATAATCCACTTTGGCATTAAAAACTCTATAGTCTGTTGATGGGTCTTTGGGTCTCACTGCCAGTCGGGCTTTGATGAGCAATGTCGCAAGTTTACTATCCCCACTGACCCAAAGTAACATCACCTTCCACTTTTTGGCCTAGCCTGAGGTTGCCTGCCTGGCATCCCTCCCTGGAAGGAATATCCCTCTGTAATTCTATGCTTAGATGGCACGGAGCCCCACTCAGTCCCCAGCCCCAGAACCTAGAGGCAGCTATGCGACACAGGCCTGCAGATCATTCCATTTCACTAGCCCTAGGGACTAGTTCGATCCCTGGGTCGGAAGATCCCCTGGAGAAGGAAATGGAACCCCACTTCAGTATTCTTGCCTGGAGAATGCCATGGACAGAGGAGTCTGGTGGGCTGCAGTCCACGGAGTTGCAAAGAGTCGGACATGACTGAGCGACTTCACTTTCACTTTAGTGACTAGTTCAGGGCTGGGTCAGTGGCCAAGCTGGGCCAACCTGACTCTTCCCTGGGAGTTTCCTGTCAACTCCATCAAGAAAACGCTCCCTCCTTTTCTGAGCATTCAAACTGGAGCCACCTGAGGCTAGGTCACTGTCTCCATGAAGGAAAAATTCTACAGTAGGAGAAAACGAGTCCAACAAGACAAGTGAACCAGAGATCAAGTAGAGATGAGAGATGGAGAGAGACACAGACAGATACCGAGAAGGAGAGAACTTTGATATCTGAACCCCTGGACCCAGTCTTGTCTGAGTATCCATCCTTCGAGGAAATGAAATATTATCTTTAATATCATTTGTATCATCATGTAATATCAATCTTATTTCATGTGTGTTTGAAAATGTAGTTTAAACAATAAATAAGAAATCTTACAAGAATGAGAAGTTATTGCCATGAGGGCTTTTGAGAATGCAAAGCATCAGGCTGAATATAATTTTTTGTATGGCAAAGACTAGGAGTAAGTTGGAAGGTACAAGGAATAGAAAGAGAGAGAGAATATTAACCATATGGAGTTAAGATCTTATTTCAAATTACATTTATTCTTATTTTGTATCTTGTCATGATGATATTGAGTAGTTTGTATGCAAGAAGCTCTCCTATAAAATTCTATTCTAACTACAATCGTTTATTGTTTTATAACCCTTAACCTTGAGACTATGATGCCTGTTTATTGTAGGAAATTGTATTTACTCATTGTAAGTTTGTTATAGAAAATTGAACTTTCCATCAACCTTGTAATATTTAACCCGCTGAGTATAAGTTCAGTGCTTTTGTTTTATTTAAACCAACCAGCAAATGTAAGTGTGGTAGAATTTCTTGGCATTTGGAAAAAGTATTTGTAATTCTTTCCCCCTTGTAGAAATTATACAAGGAAAACAAGTATTAATTACAGCTGACTCACATTAAAAGCACAGTGCAGAATTTAAACTTTTTCTGCCACACCTTGGACTTTTCAGTTACACAGAAGACCAACACATTGTCCTTTCTCTGCCATGTGCGACAAAGAATCTTGATTCAAGTACCTTCCAAGGAGGAATGGTGAGGGAGGCGGGTTAGGTGGATTGGCAGGGTCATACAGAAGCACAGACTAGCCAATCTGTGGGGTTCTGCATGCCCTGCCCTCATTCAGGGCCTGTGGTTACCCCAGACATTTTAGAGACCACTGGGCATCGCAGCTGATCTAACATTGATTCCCAGAGATCCAGATGCCAATGAAGTCCAATAGAGTAGGAGTGTGAGGCACTGGGGGCAAATAAAGGTCTGAACCTGAATTCACCTCACATAAGGCCCAGTGAGGCTCAAGCTCTGTCCTGTGATCATTCTCCAGTTTGTGAGGGGTGGCCAGAACTCACAGCTCCAGCTGCTCCTGATCCCCACCCTGTACGGGTGAAGAGCTTGCTTTTCAAGGGAAAGACTAGTGTGAGCTCCTGGAGTCTCCCTCTCCATCTAAACAAAATAAAAGATATCCTATCTCCCTGGGACATATGCAATTATGTTGGCAAAACCACTAACAACGTGAAATATACAGGATTAGTGACTCCCCCCGCATATCAATACTTCCTCATTTCTTTTGGCCACAGCCTTGGGGAACGGCGTGGATCATCACACGCTTCCTTAGTGACGACCGTTTGCATCTGTTACTCCAGATGTGCTCAGATCATACATGTCCACACAGCTCCCTGCACGGCCGCCTCCCCTCCATGTTGTCTGGCGCTGCTTGATCAAACCATCCGTTTTCAATAATTACACCTTCCAGCTGCTCCAGAGCCAGGTGTGACTGTAACCTCCCGTGCCCTTCGGCCCCGCACTGTCACCGCACCCCCCCGCCCCCATCTCTCTTCTTCCGTCCATTGCTGGATGCTCTTGCTTCTCAGGATATTCCTTATCGCTCCCAGTGGGATGATGGGGTTGCCAGCCTCGGCCAATACTTCCGGGCAGTTTTTACTGACACTGGGAAGCGAGGGAAAAGCAGAGTTTACTATAAATAACTGTAATATTAGTCAGAAAAAAAACACACACCTAAAGCCCTAAAATCACTGTTGACTTTTTTTTTTAATATTTACTTTTATTTATTGACTTATTTGACTTTGCCAGTTCTTAATTGTAGCATGCAGGATTTTATTTTTAATAGTTGTGGCATGTGAACCCTTAGTTGCAGCATATGGGAGCTAGTTCCTCGACCCGGGATCAAACCCCAAGCCCCCTGCACTGGGAGCATGTAGTCTTAGCCACTGGACCAGCAGAGAAGTCCCCATTGTTGACTTTTGACTTGAGTTTTTCTTCCAATCTATACAGAATGCATCCAGAGAATTTTCAAGG
Organism: Aepyceros melampus; assembly: GCA_006408695.1. Taxonomy (NCBI): domain Eukaryota; kingdom Metazoa; phylum Chordata; class Mammalia; order Artiodactyla; family Bovidae; genus Aepyceros; species Aepyceros melampus. The sequence continues at coordinate 401,142 of SJXQ01008647.1, forward strand.
ATAACTGGACCCTACCAGTGCCACAGTGTACAAGGGCCTTTTCATGCAGGCTCTCAGTGTAGTCAAAACCACCACCCTCTGACACTGGGACGAACAAAACCCTCACCTGAGCCCTCTCACTCTCATCTCTGGCTTGACCTGTGTGTGTCTGGTCATTCCTTCCATCCTACAGAAGCTACCTCCTTGGGCTCTGGTTCAGGCTGTACATTGTTCAGTTCCGTCTGGTTTCACTCTAGATGTGGAGGGATGGGGATGAAGACGAGGGCTGTTGGCGGGGAGAATATCAAGAAAGACAAACTCCTCCTACCACCATCACATCTCCTCTTGGCGCCTGGCCAGCGTGTTATTATGTACAAAGCGCACTTGTCTCTGGTCAGGAGTCACATGGCCACATGCCCTTTTGGTCCCTCTGACCTTTGTGTATCCCAGGCTCCAGGAAGGCAGATACGGGCCCAGAGGGGGCCTTGTGATGCCACTACAGTTGTCATTTCTATCTCGGAGTGGTTTCTGCAATTTCCCTCTGACTTTGAAGTGGGATTCTGAACCTCATTGCAGCTCAGGCCTGATAATCTTCATTTCTTTGTCCCATAAATCTGCAAGCTTGACAGTCAGAGTAAGGTTGGACTCTGGAGTGTGAGAATGGTTTAATCCAAGATGCAGGTAAGTAACACCCATCAGGTGAAAAAAATCCCAGGCAAGACACAGCCTTTAACCCCCACGTGACTGGATCTCCCGGAGCCGCTGCTTCTGTCATCCTCTGCCAGACAGGAAGTTGGTCTCTGCACATCATAAGAAAGTGAAAGTCACTCAGTTCTGTCCGACTCTTTGTGACCCCGTGGACTATATAGTCCACGGAATTCTCCAGGCCAGAATACTGACTAGGTAGCCTATCCCTTCTCCAGGGTATCTTCCCAACCCACGGATCGAACCCAGGTCTCCTGTATTGAAGGTGGATTCTTTACCAGGTGAGCCACCAGGGAAGCCCCTGCACATCATAAAATCCCCCTAAGTACATAAAATCCACCTAAATATAAGCCCAACTCCCCTGTGACTAAAAGTTTCCTGGAGCTCTGGAAGAGAAAGGCGCGTGACCCTTTGCATAGCAGAATCCCCTCAGGTCCTTATTCCTTCATCTCTGCTCAAAGCAGAACCCACATTCACCCCTCCTCTCCCCATCCATCGACATCTCAGCCTCTCCTTGCCAGCCTGGCTCTACTCCTTCCCTGCTCTGTATATCAAAATCCTGCCAGCATGAACATACCACTCAGCAAACAGAAGCCCAGTCATTAGCTGGACAGCTAAACTAACCAATTGTTGTTCCCCAAGGAGGCATGACCCTGGGGGGGACCCCAGTTTATCCCACCACCCCACGTTCCAAGGTTAGAAAAAGTCAAAATGTTATCTATGATAAAACAGTTCCTTGTTTTTGAAATGAAATTTCCACTCATCCCCAACCCAGATTGAAGAGTTCCATCCATGCCAAAGTCGGGACAGAACCACTCTTTCACCAGTATTCTCAACTCTAAGCTTTTATTTGTTTTTACTAAGCTCTCCTCTAGCAGCAGCACCAATAGAACTTTCTGCAGTGAGGAAATGCCTCACAGACACGCTGTCCAATATGCTAGCCACTAGCCCAGGGGGCTCCTGAGCACTTGAAATGTGGCTTGGGTGACTGAGAAATGAGATCTCTAATTTCATTTGTTTGCAATTTTATCTATTTATTATTTGATTTTGGCTGTGGTGGCTCTTCGTTGCTCTGTGAGGATTTTCTCGAGTTGTGGCAAGCGGCGGCTGTTGCAGTGTGCAGGCTTCCCATTGCAGTGGCCTCTCTTGCTGCAGAGCATGAGCTCTATGCTGGAGCTCCAGAACTCCGTCTCAGTAGTTGCAATGCATGGACTCAGCTGTCCTGTGGCGTGTGGGATCTTCCCAGACTAGGGATCCAACCCACGTCCCCTGCATTGGCAGGTGAATTCTTAACTACTAAGCCACCAGGAAAGTCCTAATTTTAATTTCAATAACCACATGCAACTGTGGCTACCACTTTGGGCAGCACAGTTCAGTTCAGTTCAGTCGCTCAGTCGTGTCTGACTCTTTGCGATCCTGTGAATTGCAGCACGCCAGGCTTCCCTGTCCATCACCAACTCCCGGAGTTCACTCAGACTCACGTCCATTGAGTCCATGATGCCATCCAGTCATCTCATCCTCTGTCGTCCCCTTCTCCTCCTGCCCCCAGTCCCTCCCAGCATCAGTCTTTTCCAATGAGTCAACTCTTCGCATGAAGTGGCCAAAGTATTGGGATTTCAGCTTTAGCATCATTCCTTCCAAAGAACACCCAGGACTGATCTCCTTCAGAATGGACTGGATGGATCTCCTTGCAGTCCAAGGGACTCTCAAGAGTCTTCTCCAACACCACAGTTCAAAAGCAACAATTCTTCGAGCCTCAGCTTTCTTCACAGTCCAACTTTCACATCCATATGTGCTACTGGAAAAACCGTAGCCTTGACTACACGGATTCTAGCCTAATTCTACCAGTTCTACTCTTCTTAATTCTAAGAAGCTGTCAAAGAAACTCAAAATTAAATTGACTGTAGGATAGTGCTCAAGATGTGGATAGTTCCTACAGTGTCCTCTCACTAGAAAAAATTTTTCTTAGGCCTAAGTACTTGAAAAAGCAAAGTTGCTCTTAACAAGTTAGTCTTTTTTTTTTTTTCAGTCTTAAAGACACTATGAATTGCATACTCAATTTGTTTCCCTTTTCTCTTTGGCTGTCAGGAAGCTCAGTCAAATTTAGAGCCTCTACCTTTGGTGCCTTTGAATATTAATATCATCCTCAGTTCCATTTATTTCGTTCTGACCCTGTTGTCTTGTATGGGATGGGATGCATATAGAATGCCAAAACACTTCCCCACAAGAATAATCTTTGGGGGGAGGTGTCCATTCAGGCATTACTGATCAACTTGGTGAAGCCTGCAGACATGACTCATGAGTTATCTTGGGGAACTGAATGAGAGAAGGGAAGGGATCCAGGGAGTGAAACCCCTATCCTGGTGGGAAAGGAAGGGATTTTCTTTGTTGCAAGGGGGCACTGATGAAGGAAAAAGGAGGGCAGGAGAATGAAGCTAGCATTTGCTTCTTGAGATACTTAGCTCTCTGGTCTCAGGGAAAGTCCTAGTTATTACCCAGTTGTAATTTTTCTGCAGTGTGTGTGCGTGTGTGTGTGTGCGTGTGTAGCATTAAATGATTCTTAGTAGATTTACAGAGTTGGGCAACTATCACCACAAAACATTTCCATCACCTCGAAAAGAATCCTTGTGCTCATTTCTAGTCATTGCATATTCCCACCAGCAACCACTAACCTACTGTCTGTTTCTGTAGATTTGCTTTTTCTGGATTTTTTATATGTATGGAATCATACAATATGTGATCTTTTGTGTTTGGCTTCTTTTGCTGAGTGCAATGTTTTTGAAGTTCATCTGGAGAAGCGATCAGTACTTTATTCCTTTTTATTGCCAAATAGTACTCTGCTGTGCAGACAGACTACCTTCTGTTTATCCATTCACCAGCTGATAAATATTTGAGCTGTTCCTATTTTGGGGGTATTGTAAATACTGCTGCTGTGAACTTCCACACATAAAGTTCTGTTGTGGACATATGTTTTCATTTCTCTTGGGAAGATACCCCAGAAGTGAAGTTGCCGGGTCACGTGGTAAATTTGTGTTAAGAATCTCAAACTGTTTCCCCAAGTGTTGCAGTATTTCACATTCCCACAAGTAATGTGTGAAAACTTGTTTCTCCATATCCTCGTCAGCACTTGTTACTGCCTGAGTTTTTTATTACAGCCATTGTAGTTGATATGTAGTGGTATCTCACTGTGCTTTTAATTTACCTTTCTCTAACGACGAACAATGAGCATCTTTTCATGTGCTTACTGACCATTCATAGAAGGCAATGGCACCCCACTCCAGTGCTCTTGCCTGGAAAATCCCATGGGCGGAGGAGCCTGGCAGGCTGCAGTCCAAGGGGTCGCTAAGAGTTGGACACGAATGAGAGACTTCACTTTTTACTTTCATGCATTGGAGAAGGAAATGGCAACCCACTCCAGTGTTCTTGCCTGGAGAATCCCAGGGACGGGGGAGCCTGGTGGGCTGCCGTCTATGGGGTCACACAGAGTCGGACACGACTGAAGTGACTTGGCAGCATGCCTTCTTTGGTGAAATGTTTATTCAATACTTTGCCATTTTTAAAAACATTTACTCATTCATTTGGCTACGTCATGTCTTTGCGGCAGCACACGGGTTTCTCTAGTTGTGGCATGGGCTTGGTAGCTTAGGCCTGTGGGCTTAGTCGCCCCGCGGGATGTGGGATTTATTTCCCCCATCAGGGATCACACCTACGTCCCTGCCTTGGAAGGTGGATACTTTTTCTAGTTAATTAACTATTTATTTGGCTCCGTCTTCATTGCATCGTGTGGCTCTTTCATTGCCGAGCACGCACTCTCTGGTTGTGGTGTGCAGGCTCAGTAATTGTGGCTTGAGGGCTTAGTTGCTCTGCAGCACGTGGAATCTTTCCAGGCCAGGGACAGAACGCGTGGCCCCTGCACTGCACATCAGATTCTTAACCACTGGACCACCAGGGAAACCTAACCCATTTTAAAATGAGTCATTTGTCTTATTATTGAGTTGTAAAAGTTCTTTACACATTCTAGATACAAATCCTTCTATTAAGCATAAGATTTGTAAATATTTTCCCCTAGCCTGTAACTTGTTTTCACTTTCTTAATGGTGTTCTTCGAATTGAAAAGTTTTTAATTTTTATGAAACCTAATTTATTATTTTTCTTACATTGCTTGTGCTTAAGGGCTTCCCTGGTGGCTCAGAGGTTAAAGTGTCTGCCTGCAATGCAGGAGACCTGGGTTTGATCCCTGGGTTGGGAAGCTCCCCTAGAAAAGGAAATGGCAACCCACTCCAGTATTCTTGCCTGGAGAATCCCATGGGCGGAGGAACCTGGTAGGCTACAGTTCACAGGGTCGCAAAGAGTCTCGGACCCTACTGAGCGACTTCACCTTCAGTTTCACTTTCACTTTAGTATCATATCTAAAAACTCTTTCTAACCCAAAGTCCTGAAGATTTGCTCCTATGTTTTCTTCTAAAAGTTTTATAGTTTTAGCTCTTAGATTTGGGTATATGACCCGTTTTGAGTTACTTTTTGAGTATAGCATGAGATAAGAGTCTAAATTAATATTTTTGCATGTGAATATCCAGTTGTCCCAGAACTGTTGGTTGAAAAGACAATACTTTCCTCATTGAATTGCCTTGGCACCTTTGTCAAAAATCAATTGACCATAAGTGTATGGGTTTACTTCTGGGCTCTCAAGTCTGTTTCATTGATTAGTAGGTCTATCCTACATAGTCTTGAGTACTGTCCTTGTTTTGGTTTTGTTTTGTTTTTTTCATCCTTTTCCATTTTTGTTAACTGGGAGAATAGGCCAATCCCCTTCTCTCTCCCCAAATTGATATTAGCTCTTGGCAAGAATGTAATTGCCTGCGTCCTAAAATCAAGCCATCAAATCCTCTCTTGTGAAAATCATTGAGAAGTCATTAAAGGGACTAGGACCATATTCTTATTCAAACAAATCCCAAAGGGGATCAAGAAAGGAACAGACATTCTACCCTTGCCAAATAATCGGATTTACTGATTCCCAGGGAAAAGGGAAGACACGACGCTAATTTGAGGCAGTTAAGGAATTATTTCCTTTCTCAGTTTGGCTTTAAAATGTACTAGGCCTAAGAAGTAGTCTTTACAAGTATGAATGTATTTGTTTAACAACTTCAGTATTTAAGGAAACCAATATGGATATGAAATATTGAAAAGAAAATCCTTGAAGTAAAGAAACCCACCTTGAAAAATGGGAAGTAGAATGCCAACACATTTCCCACAAGAATAATTTTTGGGAGGAGGTGTCCATTCAGGCATTATTGATCAAATCTGCAGATGTGACTCACAAATTATCTTGGGGAACTGAATGCGGGAAGAGAAAAGGTCCAGGGAGTGAGACCCCCATCCTGGTGGGGAAGGAGAGGCTTTTCTGTGTTGCAAGGGTGAATTGATGAAGGCTGCAATTCATAGAAAACCTGTAGAAAGGAGGGCAGGGGATTAATGTTAGCATTGGCTTCTTGAGATACTAACCTCTCTGATCTCAGGGAAAGTCCTAGTTATTACTCAACTGTAACTTTTCTTCTTCTGCATTGTAATACCTCTTCTAAGCTGCCCTGTCCTACATTGAAGCAAGTCACACATGGCAGCCCAGCCTCATATGATGGTCTTGGGAAGAAGAAAAAGGTGCTATGGTGAAGGGGTGAAGGATTCCACCTCCTACCTCTTTGCTGGGGTTCCAAGGGAGGAAGCAAAGTTTTCCTGAGCAATTTACATCCCAAGCACCAGGTAATGACCAGCATTATGAGATGTGATCACCCATAGAGCTTAGAAGAACATTTAAAATGGTGCACCAGCTTCTAACTGAATAACACAGGAGAGATCTAAGACCGAACCTTCTACTTTTCTGTTTAGGTCAGATGAAATTCTAAAGAGGGTATTGGGGAGAGGGAAACATTTTTCATTGTACTCATTTAGTCACAAATATAAGGAGAGTCTTACTATGTACCAAGCATCTTATTTTTTTAAGTTTTCTATTTTGCTTAAGCTTTATTTTATTTTTGGCTGTGCTGGGTCTTCGTTGCTGCACGCAGGCTTTCTCTAGTTGCGGAGAGCGTGGGCTCCTCTTTGTTGTGATGCACAGGCCTCTCATTGCAGTGGCTGCTCTTGCTGCAGGGCACAGGCTCTAGGCTCACAGGCTTTAGTAGTTGCAGCTCGTGGGCTCAGGAGTTGTGGTGCACAGGCCTAGTTGTTCCTCAGAACGTGGGATCCTCCCAGACCCGGGATTGAACCGGAGTTCCCTGCACCGGCAGGTGGATTCTTAACTACTGGACCACCAGGGAAGTCCCATTTATGTTTTTAATAAGTCACCTGAGCCTTTTAAGAAAGAAGGTAGGGTAGAGAAAGAAGGAAAAGAACTCAATAAATCTTGATTGAATCGATGAACTTTAAGAGCCAGAAGGCATGAGCCTTAAACGAGCAGGAATTTTTCCATGAGGCTGAAAGGAATAATAATGTGGGCGTGGCGTGTGGGCGTGGCCTTCGTGAGCCGGAAGGCTCTGCCTTGCCTCCTCAGTCCGCACTTGTGGAGAGTGGCAGCTTCCCTGGAGACAGTTGCCAGGTCCTCAGTGAGACAGAAATTGGAGGCAGGCCTGAAGAGGCTGAGGGTATCCGCAGGACTACAGGCAAAGGCTGGAGGGGCAGCAGTGTGAAGCTGGATCCGGAGAAAGGAAGTGCAGAAGGAGGTTGATGGATGATGAAGCTGGCACTCATTCAAATAGTAGCTGAGGATTACTAGGATATGGGACCCCAGTGTGATTAGCTTTTAAATGGTCCTCCAAACCAATGCTATTAGAGTCTTGGTCGTGCTAATTCTGATAATCATCAAATAGCTTCTATTTTCAAGAACCTGTGATATAAAGCTCAGATGACACTCTTTACAAACACAATGTTATGTCATTCCTGCAATGCTACAAAGTAGGTAGTATCCCCCTTTTACAGAAGAGGGAAATGAGGCTTACACAAGAGAAGTAATTTGTCCAAGACCAGGGAGCTTGTAAGTGCCACAGATAATTCAGGCCAGGTCTAATATATCTCCAAAGGTTGGCCTGCCCCAATAACTGATTTGTCTTGAGTGTGGCCAGTTCAGCCTGGGGTTTCTGGCGGCACAGGGAGCTTTGGGGAGCCCTTGGAAACCTGGAGGTGTCTGTGGTATAAACCTGTGTGGATCCAAAGCCTTGGTCAGAAGCCCCTACTACACTTATGAATCCCAATGCCCACATGGCCGGGAACCCTCATGGACTCTACCCACCTTCCAGATGGGGTGAGGGGCCCAGAGAGATATGTTTGCATAATTACATGTGGAAGAAACAAGACACTGTAAGAACGTCTAACAAACAACTCTGACCTACATCAGGGAAGGCTACCTCAAGGAAATGACGTTTGCACCAAAACTTGAAGAATGAACTAAAAGGTGAAGTGATGGAGTAGAAAAGTCTTCTACAAAGAATGGTTCAGGCACTTCCCTGATGGTCCAGTGGCTAAGACTCCACATTCCCAATGCAGGGGGCCCGGCTTCAGCCTCTGATGGGGGAGCTAGCTAAGAGTTCCCATGTTGCAACTAAAGATCCCGCTTGTTGAAACTAAGTCCCGGCACTGCCAAATAAATAAATATTTTTAAAAGAGAATGTGCAAAGGCCTGGTGGCTGGGGCGGGTGGGGACACGAGTGTCTGAGGAATTGAAAGGAAAATCTAGCGCAGACGCAAGGCACTGAGCCGTGGGGAGCACGGTGCTGGACGATGTGGGAGGCGGGCAAGGGAGGGCGTTCAGTACTTGCTAAGGAGCTGGCTCTTCATCCCAGAGCAATGGGAAGTCATTAGAAGGTTTTAAAGTGGGAGTGAGTGACATGATTCCTACAGGGTCAGTTAGGAACCACCATAGGAGTCCAGATAAGAGGTAACAGTAGCTTGGACCAGTGAAGTATTGCTAGAGATGAAGAGAATGGGGTAGCTTAGAGGTGCTTTGGAAGTAAAGTAAACAGGATCTGGGGATGGTCCCTAGGATTCTGGTTAGCCTATTAGGTGGACAATGTGCCATTCGCCAAGACAGAGAACCCCAAGAGAATGAGAACCATGTGTTAGGTCTCAGATATGTCCAGGTTGAGGTCCTCTGAGAGATGGAAGTAGAGATGACGAGGCTGTTGGCTAGGATCCTCCTGGTCAGGAGCGTAGACAGGAAGTTCTCCAGGCTGGATGCATAAAGGTGTGAATCATCAGCAGATGAGTGGTAATCGAAGCTGCAGCACAGATGAGATCACCAGGGAGGGTCCACAGTGAGAGGGAGAAAGGCCTAGGAATGAGCTCGAGGAACACAAGCATTTAAGGGAGTAGGTGACCCTGCCAAGAAGCCTGAGAAGGAGACCAGAGAGACAAACCAGGAGAGTATGGTGTCAAGAGACTCAAAGAAGCTAATGTCTTAGGAGTTTAGGAATCAAGACGATTAGTAAGATGAATGCTGGGGGGAAATGCCCATCGTGGTTTGTGGCATGGAGGACCCCGTTCAAACGTTATGCTCTGGGGAAGTTGTGGGAGGTGAAAGCAATGTTTGACTGAATGTCTGAGTGGACAGGAATGCCCAACGGCCAATGGTGGAAAGGGAGCCAGGGTTAAGGTTGCAGGGACAGGTTGGTGAAAAAGATCCAGGTAAGGTGCAGGGCGGGGGTGGGAGGCGTGGCTAGAGAACTCAGAGAAAGTGGGGATAACAGAGAGAGGCAGGAGGGGCTAGGCCGTCAAGGATGGGCAGGAGATGGGAGAAGGGGTATTTCCTCTGAAGCAGCTGGGGTGGAAGGGGGTGTAGGGAGATGCGTGACTGTGCTAGTAAGGCACTGGGGGGGTTCCTGTCTGCGGCTTTAATCCTATAAAGGAGCAAGCCAGGTCACATCTGCCAGCAAGGAGGAAATGGGCTGGTTGGAGGCTTAAAGAGAATGGTGAAGGTTGAAAACAGACGTTGCAAAGAGGTGGGGTTCCAAGCTGTGGGGAGAAAGGTGTGGAGGGCCCGCATGCAGTCAGCGGCTGTGATTTATGGGAACATCACTCTGACCCGTGGGGTTACTTGCTGCTTGAGCAAGCACAATAAGGCAGACAGGAGGGCACATCCGGAGCTGGGGGTCTGCCAGACAGATACCATCAAAAGGCAGAGAGGCAAAGGGGCTTGGGGGATTGACAAGAGTGTAATTAAAACATTAGGCCTTGGCATGTAGGTGGGACAAGAAGAAAAGTGAAGGCAGGAGAGAGCTGATACATTAGGAGAACACGTGGGCCCACAGTGGAGAGATCTGAGGAGACCCGACGGTCATCTCATCTCCAGGTCCCCTGAGCAAGGTGGGAGCAGCAGGTGCTGGGGTGAGGGATGGTCGAGGCCAGTGTGTGAGGGTAAGAACAGGGGGCCTAGCAGCCTGCTGATGGGGATGTAACGAGGTCAGAGCTGGTCTGTGCACGCTGGCACCAAAGGGACCCAGGCAGAGGGTGGCAGGTGGAAAAGACCACGGAGAAGCCCACTAAGCTGCAAACAGGCATGGCCATCGGACCAGGCAGTAGGCAGGCGAATAGCCACTGTGCATGCATGCCAAGTCGTTTCAGCTGTGTCCAACTCTTTGCGACACTATGGACCACAGCCTGCCAGCCTCCTCTGTCCATGGAATGCTCTAGGCAAGAATAATAGAGTGGGTTGCCATTTCCTTCTCCAGGGGATCTTCCCGACCCAGGGATCAAACCCGTGTCTCCCGCATTGGCAGGCAGGTTCTTTACCACTAGGGCCACCTGGGAAGCCCAGGTAGGCATCGTATCAAGAGCAACTTCAGCAGAGTGATGGTCCCAGAATGCGCATCACAGTGGGCTGAGTGTGCGCAAGAGATGGGAGAGTGGAGGCTCCCTGTGCCAACAGCTCTTGGGTTCGCAAGGATGGAGAACAGAGAAACGCTCCATCTCTCCCACTGGAGGGGCTGGTGGAGTCGAAGGAGCGGAGTTTTTAGGATGGGAGAGACTTGAGCGTGACAGAGTTGATAGGAATGATACAGTAAAGAGGCTGCAAATGGGGTCAGCCCACTTGCCACTGGGGGGCACACCTCAGGAGGGAGAAGGAAAGAACAGACAGGGT
>SJXQ01008647.1:417527-447989 GCA_006408695.1 Aepyceros melampus
CCAGGCCGCGCCCCCGCCCCCGCCGCACAGGCGCCCCCTCCCAGCCGGCGGGGGATCCGCAGCCGCCGCGCCCCCGTCTTGCTCGCGGCCCGGGCGCACGTGCTGTCCCGGGTGCGCGGGGCGAGAGTTTGGAAACCCCCACTTCCCCAGCCCCCCACCCAGGTCGCCGGCGCGGGCTGGGGAGGCGCTGGGCCGGGCTGTACCCGCCCCTCCCCGGGTGCAGTGACCCGAAGGCCCTGGGACGACCTGTCCCGTGAGGACGTGTCCACTCGGACCCGCTCCGGAAAGTTCACTCAGTCGCCGCCCGGCGTCCCGTCCCGTGTTGGTGTGCCCCGGTCCTCATCACTGTGCCCACGATCCTGTCTCGGCTTATTTCTCATTTTCCCTCCGTGTTTCCGTCTCTTTACGCCCTTCAAAGCCTCTGTATCTCTGTCTCCCCGTGTCGCGGCCTCCCACTTTCAACCCACTCCACCCCCCCAAGCAATCCCGGGGCCTCTCTGCTGTCTGCGCCTCCCTCTGGGGTCTCCCTGCTCTCTCTCGCTGGGTCTCTGTGTTCTTTCTCCCGGCTCTCTGTGCTCTTTGCCGGGTCTCTGTGTTCTTTCGCTGGGTCTCTCTGTGCTCTTCCCGGCTTTCCGCTCTCTCTTCCCAGGTCTCTCTGCTCCCTCCCGGGTCTCCCTCCCATCTCTGGGTCTCCCTTCCCGGGTCTCTGTCGGGTCTCTTGGTGTCTGTCTCCCACGGACTGGAATCTCTGCTGCCCCTTTGCAGAGACCCAGACCTCCTCCTCGTTCCTCTGGAATGCTGCCCCTCTGGTTCTTCCACCCTAGGGTGGGGGAAGGGCTAGTTTTTCTCTTTTCAACAACCCCCGTCCCCCAGTGCAGGGCCCCCAAGTTGGAACAGGTTGATGGGTGGCTGCCGAGTACCTGTCTGAGCTGTGAAATGGAAAGGAGGCTGCTGGCAGGAGTCGGGGGTAGGGTCCTCTGGATTCCCCTGGGGGCCCCGGAGGGCAGGCCTGGCAGTCTGGATGCGGAAGTGTTGGTGATGAAGACTCCCCTCCGGCTCCCAGAGTGACCTGGTGTGGGATCTGACCAGAGAATCCAGAGAAGTGCATTGGGGTGAGAGGCCTGGAAAAGGATCCAGGGCTCGTGCTTCCAAAGGGATCCTCAGGGGTGAAGGATCCACCGAGAAGGCAGGAGATCTGCTGAGGGATCCTTTGAGAGGCATATGGCATCCAGTGGGATCCAGAGCAAGGTTCTGTCAGAAAAATCTCATGAAATTCTGTGCTTGGCTCCTTATTAACTCTTGCTTCAGGGAGCAAGAAATCCCAGTTTTTCACTGATGGTATGAATGAGCCTAGGGCTTCAGGAAGGAGTATATGAGCCTCCCCAAGCACAGCCCCCCAACATCCGCAGCCCCAGCCCAGGCCACACACTCACACCCCTCTGTTTTCACACTCAGCTCACCCTCCCACCCCCACCTCCACTCCACATCCACTTGTCTCCCCAGTGCCCTCTCATTTGCACACTTGGGCCTGCGCAGCAGCCAGAGCTCCAAAATCTGCTGTGTTTGCACGCCTGTGTCCCAGTCTGTGTGCTTGCTTACACTCTCACTGCCCCCCTGTGCACAGCCGAGGAAGGGTGTGTGTACACGTGCAGCCTCATGCTTTCTTGTGCACACATTTTTCATACATTTTTGCTTGCTTAGTTTCCCCTTGTCATTGAAAACATCTCTGCAGTTCTGTTTTCTCCTTGCTCTTCCTCTTCTCTCTTTTCTCCCTTTACAAAGAAAATAGTTTTCTTATAATTTCTTCCTCTTTCCTCCTGCAGCTCCTGGCCTCCCCTCTGGTCAGCCTTGTGCACATAGTGAGCCTGTGTGTGGTGTCCCGGCTTCTAGGGGAGGAGGCTAGGTTTGGGTGCTGGTGAAGCAGTTGGGGAGGGGATTTCGGGGAGGAGGGGAGCGTTGCAATAAGAGCAGCCTGGCTGCTTTCCTTGGGAATTGTATTTATGTGCAGCAAAATGCCGGCCTTTGCTCTCTGTGCTCCCTCCAGCTTGTTCTCGTCAGTCCTGACTGTGGAAGTCTAGTACAGTCAGCAGGAGATAGGACCCAGACCTCTTCCTACAGAGGCTGTGACACACACCACAGCCCCTCCACTTTCCAGTCTGAGACCTTGGGGAGATCCTGTTCTCCCTGAGTCTCAGTTTCACTCCCTATAAAATGGAAGAGGTCGTCCAACCCTAGCTGGTTGCGAAGGCTGTCGTGGGAATCCCCTGTGTGGCAGTGTATCAGCAGCAGTGGCGATTGCTTCCGGTGTGACTGATACTGCTGTGTGCTTGGACCAAGCTTGCAGCCAGGGCCCTGCCGTTGGAAAGCTCATGGTCCCTGGGGGAATAGACTGCATCATGAGAAAGCAGAGCAATTCAGTAACTTCTTATTGATTGCTGACTGTGTGCCAGACTCTGGGCCAGGCACTTTCAGCTGGGCTGCCATGCTTCCTATGGGACTAACTGCTGTGTAGAGGAGGCAGCCCACTTCTTAGGAACTGCTAAGGTTAAGCCCAGCATCAACTTCACCTAAAGCAGCCGCCATTCTGAACTGAGGTTAGAAGATTGGAGGAGTTCACCACAGGTTCAGAGATCAAGATGAGATGAGTCCCAAAGAAGACCAAGAAAATGGGCTATCTGAATTGGGTTTTGAGGGATGAATAGGAGTTTTCCAACTGAAGAAAAGGCACTCTGAGCAGGAGGGAAAAAGTATGTCTAAACACCCAGAGGTCTTATCACTTGTGGTGTGTGCAGAGATAGAGCAAATCTAATGCCCTGTTAAGTAACTATGACTTTACTCTGAGAACACAAAAGGGAAACACCAAATAATTAAAGCTTGAATGAGAGGGAGGGGTGTGTGGAATGTGCTGTGATCAGATTCATGTTTCCAGAAGAGGATTCTATGGCTGCGGGAAGTAAATAGAAACAGGGTACCCAGTGAGGAGAAGGGTGAAGGTAAGTCAGATGAGAGAGAATGGTGGTTTGGTAGCATGGAGCCATTTAGAAGGCACACATTTATTAGGACAGGTGATTTATTGGATGTGGGAGTGAGGGAGAGGAAGGGGTCTAGGTTCCTGGGAGAGACTAGATAGGGCTTTCACTGAGCCAGGGACTTGGGGATGAAAGGTGGGTTTGTGGAGAGGCAGATAATAAGCTCATGGTTCGACCTGTTGGCCTTTGAGATGTTTGGAGCATTTGAGGGTGGGATGAGGGGGTCTTTTAGGAGGGAGATGTGTGTGAGAATCTGGAGCTCGCGGGAGAAGTCTGAGGAAGGATGGAGAGTTATATGAGAGCGTGTAGAGCTGTTCCCAACAGAAGACAGCCTCACTGGTAAAAAGTGCAGACACTAGTTTCAAACTGCTGGGTTCAAAACCACTTAATAGCAGTGTGACCTTGAGCAAGTTGCTTAACATCTCTGAATTTGTTTTCCCTTTTGTCAAAATGGATATAGCAGAAGTCCATACCTTGTGTGGGGGTTAGAAGATTGAAGTTAATATGCAGAAAGTGCTTAGAATAGGGCCTGGCATCTAGTAAGTATTGCTGTCTCAGTGTTAGCAGTTCTTATTGTAATAATCATCAAAGGGGGCGGTGCAAACCCACCCCATCAGAATCACAGTGGGAACGGCTTTTAAACCTCTTTGGGCACCTGCTTACCTAAAGTAGCTGCAATTCTGAGCTTTGGTTCGCAGACTGGAGAGTGCCTACCCCTCAGCCCTCAGCCCTTCTGCCATCCCTGGATCATGCGTGTTGCTCAGGTGTATCTGACGTTCAGGTGGGCTAGTGTGAGAAGACTCGAGGATGAAGTCCTGGGGAAGAGCGCTGGGAACAGGGGGAAGGGGATTCTGAGAAGGGGCAACCTCAGCGTGTTGGGTCCCGTCTCCCCACCTGCCCTGGCCTGGGCCTCAGGTGAGGTGTCTGCCTCTGAGGTCCAGATGCACCAGACTCTGTCCCCAGTGTTCACATCTGTGAACAGTGGTTTTGGTTCCTTGGCAGTGTTGCAGCTGCTTCCGGGGACTGTTCCGGTGCGGCCGTGGGGGCTGCCTGGGAGCCCTTGAGAGAAGTGTCCGTGCTCCTCCAGGCTTCAGCTTGCTTCTGCTCCTGCTGCCAGGCCGGCTTCCAGACTTGGCAAATGACAGAGAGCCCTGCCAGGGGCCAGCCCTGGCTTGGTGCCAAGGCCTGCTCACCTGATCCCGGTCACAAATGCCAATCTCGCTCCTGAGGCCTTTGTGGGTGCCAGCTGGTGATTCCTAACTGGGGCGCTTTCTGAGTAGCTCTCCCGTTGGTCTCCTGGGTGTGCCTGGCAGCCCTGGTCAATGCTGTGTCTGGGGTGGTTCTGGGAGCTCTTCAGGTGACCCTGACGGGTGATTCTGATCACCCTCTTGGGTTGTTCTGGGCACTGGTGGTTCCAGGTACTGTTCTAGCTCCTCTGGAATCCTGTTTGTGCTTCATGGTCTTCCACATGCAGGGTTCTATGCCTGCTTCGCCTGTCCTCTGACCCACCTCCAGGCCATTCGAGGCATATCCCCCTCTATCCAGGTGTGGCTCCTGCTCAGCTTAGGTCCAAGCACCAGGCCCAGGGCTCCTGGTGTGGCCTTGGCGTGGTCATAGTGCAGCTGGCTTGGGGGACCCTCCCCATTCTCTGCTTCGGACTCTGCCCCAGGGTCTCTGAGCAACAGTGGCGCTGACAGCTTCGTGCCTGGCCCCAGTGGACATCCCCAGACAAACGGGCCTTTGAGTTCGGGACATGGAAGCTGGTTTGTCTGGCTAGACCCACCTGGAAGCCTGTGTCCTGGGAGCAGGGGCCACAGGGAGCTTTGTGGAGAAGCCGGTGGGCTGGGGGCAGGAAGCGTGTGACCATCCTGAGGCCCAGGGCTTTGGGCTCTTGGGGGAGGGGGCAATGGAGGTAGGAGAGGATGTGAGCTTCAGGGTCAGCATGAATGGTCCTGGACTGGCCAGTCAGGATGGGCCTCCGGCCTGAGGACATCCCCCGTGTTGCAGAGGTGGTCAGTCTCAAGTGAGGCTGATTCCCAGGTGCCAGGCGTAGGGGGTTGGCCTGGGGGCTCCCTGACCCGTCCTATGGGTCCGTTTGGGGAGGAGCCAGGGTGGAACTGCCGTGTGGGGCAGGATCCCTGTGTGCATGGCGGCGTGAAACCGAGGAGAAACGCGTGCAAGGTGCGGCCCGCCCGAGGGGAGCGGGCAGCGGGGAGATGGTTGCTGAGCAGTGGGGAGGGGGCTGTGAGAGCTGTGGGCAGGTCAGACCCTTCCCCCACCCAGGAGGGGACCCACGCCAGGTAGGGGCTCAATAATGGTTCCAGAAGGACGGGGCCGGGCCCTGTCACTGTGTGTGTGCCAGTGGAAGAGGCATCCGGGGGCACACCTTCATTTTAGAAATTATAGAGCAGCACAGAGTCAAAAATAAACATTGCTTCTGAAGCTTCTTTGAAGGCTCCATGGATGCTGGTGCGGTTCTCCCCAAGTTGGACTGTTTTCCGTGAACTCACTCATGCGTCCATCTGCCCAGTCAGTGTATATTGACAGAGCACCTACTATGCGCTGGCCTTCTGCTGGGAGCTGAGGACCTGGAGCTGAGCCGGCACGCACCAAACTTATTATGGTTGTGACTCAGCGGCCACTCAGCAACTGTGTAAATAAATAAATCATCACATCTGTGGTCACTGCTCCAAGGCAAGGTCCAAGTGTGTAGCCTGGGACATCCTGGAAGGCCTCCCTGAGAAAGTGCCTTTGGCTCTGAGAGCCAAAGGATCACTGGCTAGAACAGGTGGGGGGTGCAGTCCTGGCAGTGGAGCAGGGCATAGGCAAGGCTGAGAGACTGTAAGAATATGGCACATGGAGGATCAGAAGAGGAAATTGTCAGGCTGGCTGGCTGGCAAGGGAACACGGCCAGGTGGGGCTGCAGAGGTGGTGAGCAGAACTGCTGTGCTGGAAGGTCACACTAAAGAGTTTGGACAGTTTTTCTCCTCAGGTCAGGGGCTTGGTGTGTGTTGTTCACAGCTCTATACAGGGTGCCTGGCAGAAAGGCTGGCACATAGTAGGTGCTCAGGGGCCTGGAAGGAGTGAGTGAATGAAGCAAAGAATGGGCATTTTCACTAAATGGAGATCGTCCTGCTTGAACAGTCCCATAACCTGCGTAAATAGCACATTTTGAATATCTTTCTGTGTCAATACATGTTCTGCTGTGGTGCTGTTCTCAGTGGTGCTGTTCTCAATGTTTCCTCGTCCTTTCCCCTCTTTCCAGGAAGGAGCGGAGGCCCCTGTGCCCTGCCCTCAGTGCTGCTTGTCCAAGAGTGACTGGCGTGAGCGAGCGAAAACCTGGTGAGTGTCCAGCCAGGTAGGAGCGCAGAGGGCCAGGCTGGGCAGTTCAGATTTAGACTCAGACTGGTGGAGAGCCGTGAAAGGATTGTCGCTAGGGGACATGGTGATGCAGAGTGCGTGTGGCAGAGAGGTAATGGAGGCCCGGACAAGGAAGGCTGCGGTGGCGGTAGAGAGGAGGGATCCGAGTGCTATTTAGGGAGGCCGAGTAGACAGGACATGGTGAAGGGTTGAATGTGGGGCAGGAGGCGGGGGCCGGGGGGAGGTGTCGCGGATGGCTCTCGATTCTCTGGCTGGAGTGGGTGGTGGAGGTGGCTGGGGAATGATATACAGCTTGTCAGCTGCTGTAGGTGTGAAATAGGCTTCAGGGTAACATTACAGGACTTCCACCAGGATCTCTGTGCTTCCCATTCACCATGTTTCTATAGAAAAGACTGTTCCTGTTGACTGTAGGTTGTGGAAGAAAGAGCAGGATCCTCACAAGATCTGGGGCCCATCCTTCCATGTCTCTTTGAAATCAACTTCTCTCTATCTGTTAGAAGCCCAGAGCAGAGTTGCAGGGAATGAAGTTGGAGGGTTTGGTTGCAGTTGAAGTGTGTTGGGCCTTGGATGTCAGACTAAAGATGCTCCTGAGCGCGATATGAAGGCCCTGAACATTCTTAACTAGAGAACCTGCATCCGCCCCTTCATCCGCCCATTTTCCCATTCATTTGTTCATTCATGAAACATTATCTGCATGGCTACTGTGGGCTAAAAGCAGCAGACAAAGCTGAGGATCTTGGTCGGTACGCATGTCTGTAAACTGAAGGGAGCGTTGGTTTGTGTGCAGGAGGGGCTGGAAGGGAGTGACCAGAGGCAGGAAGCCCACTGAAGACATGGGTGCTGATGAGATCTTCCTAACGTGGTGGTGGTTGGGATGGAGGCAGGACACATTCAAACGTATTGACCAGCTACATGGGTGGGATGAGGAAAAGGGAGAATTTGAGGAGGCCTGGCTGGCTTGGGCGACTGGTCACGGTGGTGCTCGTCACTGAGGTGGGCCTGGAGGAGGGATGGGCTCCGGTTGAGTCTGAGTCCTCTGCAAGTGCCCTGAAGGCAGAGCCCATGACTGTCCTGTTCATCACCCTGCCTTCTGGCTCAGGGCCCAGTAGGCCCCCCTGGACAGTTCTGCATGATAGCCAGTGAAGAGGTCTGTGGAAGAGATGGGTTTGGCCTAGGGAGGGGAGGAAATGAGCATGTATCGGGCATCTGCTGGGGGCCAGGCCCTGTGTGTGGTGAGGTGGGCTTTGGGCGTCTGTAGAAGATGCAGGGGCAAGACCGTGTCACCGGTAGGAAAGGTCAGATTGGGGGGGTGGGTATGGGGATACCCATCACCTGTCCACCCACCTGTTATGGGTCTGACCTTCCTGGAAGCCCAGTCTCACCAGAAAAGGGGCCTGAACATGGAGCCCCTCTGTCCTCTGGGGAGGGCACTTGCTGAATGGCGTATGTGAAGGGCTAGGACTAAGGTGTGCTATGTGGCTGGGCTTCTGGAGGCAGGACTGACTGGGAGGGGGTGGGCAAGATGCCTTGAGATCCAGAGGCCTAGGTTCAGCTGATGTGAGAGTCAAGCGTACCTGGGGTCTTGGGGCCCAGGGCACTCGCAGGGACGGGGTCCTGGGGCAGGGGCCAGGGCAGGACCTAGGGGGCACCAGGGAGCGGTCTTGCTGTCCACACTGGGGCTGCTCAGCCTCAGGACTGTTGATATTTTGGACCAGATAATCCTTAATTTTGGGGGGCTGACCCGTTAATTGTAGGATGTCCAGCAGATCCCTCGTTTCTTCCTACTATGCCAATAGCACTTACCTCCTCCCCCATCAGCCAATCAGAACTGTCTCTAGACGTTGCCTGATGTCCCATCGTAGGGCAAGATCGCCCTGGATTGAGAAGCACAGGTCTGTGCCACTTTTTGCTGCCTTCTCTGTGCTGTACAAATCTGGAAAACTGAGGAAGCCCACTCAGGGAAGATCCGCACTGTTCGGCCACTGGAACTGAGTTCTGGTGGGTGAGTAGGTGGCTGGGCCAGGAGAAGCCTTTCTTCCAGTAGAGAGAACAATGAGTGCAGAGGCCTGGAGGCACCACGTTGGTGAACATTAACCCAGGGGAAGCTCCACTCCCCAGAGGAAGGAGGCCAGAGGGCTGGTGGCCTAGGAGTTATAGCTGTAGGAAGGTGCCTCTGCTGGTCCCTTGGTCTCCTGCCCCCAGAGCTAAGCCTCTGCTGGAGCTCGTGCCTCCCCCAGTGACTCTGGGACAGTCTTCCTAGGCTCCCCGTCCGCTCACAGAGGAGCCTGAATTGCTGAGGGCTGCCTGGAGAAGGCAATGGCACCCCACTCCAGTACTCTTGCCTGGAAAATCCCATGGACGGAGGAGCCTGGTAGGCTGCAGTCCATGGGGTCGCTAAGAGTCGGACACGACTGAGCGACTTCCCTTTCACTTTTCACTTTCGTGCATTGGAGGAGGAAATGGCAACCCATTCCAGAGTTCTTGCCTGGAGAATCCCAGGGACGCGGGAGCCTGGTGGGCTACCATCTATGGGGTCGCACAGAGTCGGACACGACTGAAGTGACTTAGCAGCAGCAGCCAGGGGGTCAGGGTCCCAGCTTCCTGGGGGCAGGGGGCTGATTCTGGCTGTGCTCCTAGACCCTGACCAACTAGCTGGAGTAGCAAAGGCGGCCTGCTGCCGGCCGCCTCCTTTCTTGGGGCCGAGGTCACGGCACGGCTGAGTCTGATTTATTCCCGTCTTAATCTGGTGGTTGGTTTGGTGAGAGTTGGAAACACATTGGTTTTCCCTCCCAAGTGTAACAAGGCCTGTTTCCGCCTCCGCGGCCGCTGCTGCAGTGCCACGCGGTGAAGTGTCCGGGACGTGACAAAAGGGCTCGGTTAGCTGCCCGCCGGTGAGAAGATGAAGAGCTCGCGGCGCTGCCCGCCCTCACATTCCTCTTGCCCAGGCGCTGGCCTCTCCCCTTGGCCGGCCGCTCCCTGGGGCCCTGCATACCCCTCCTCCTGCTAACGTCCATTCTGGGGCCCCAGGCCCCCCTGGGAGCCAGGGTCCTGGCCCCGGGAGGAAGTGGGGAGGAAGCTGTAGGAACAGGTGGTATTTGGAGACTAATTAATATTTGTGAATAATAACACGTGCCCAAGGGAAACAAATCAATCTGTGTTTGCATATTCATGAGGAGGCCTCGGAATGATCCCAGCTGTTCTCCAGCCAGGGAACCCCCCCACCCCCCGCCACCATGGCTGGCGTCACGTGGTCTCCCTGGGGCAGCCCCCAGTGAGGCTGGCACGGGTGGATGGCTGCGTGGAGGTGGCCTGGCCTCTGTTTATAGGCCTATCCAAGATGTTTGTGTTCGAATCCTATGGCTTGGTGTGGTTCCTGCTCCTTTCTTTTTCCTCACAGCAGAGATCCCCAGGCTCTTCAATTTCACAAACCAGTACAATTTCCAGAAGGACTTGGAGGCCAGACATGGGGTTAGCCATTTTTATTTTGCCAGAGTAAGGACATTATTAAAAAATAACTGGTATCTGCTATCCCCCATCACTTCCTAAAAGAAAGGACATTTTAACACCAAGGACAAAATTTCAGAATAAAGGACAGTTCTTCCCAAGAAAGGGCAGTTGGCAGCTTTACGCTGATGTAGTAAAGAAAAAGGATATGTGAGAACCATTCTGAGTGTAGAAAAATGGCATCCAATGATACCGTACAAGAGCATTCAGTACGGAATTGTTTTCCTGCCCAAGTGTGTCAGTTGGTAGAACCGATGGTCCGCAGTGCAATCCAGAGACGAGCCGAGTGTGCTAGAGCGCAGGCTGGTTTTCATCTCGGCTGTTTAGAGTCCAGACTCACCCAGCCATGGGCAGAAGTGGACACTCTGCTCTTAATGCCATTGCACTGAATTCAGAAGCTTCTTGGCCATCCCAGCCAGGCGGGCATCAGTCCGCCTCCCTATTCCCCTCCTGCCGTCTCCTCCCAGGTGACCCTGAGCACCCTGGGGCTGGGGGCAGGGCCAGTGTCTAGACCCGGGGCCTGGGACTCTGATGGGACTTCAGCGTGGGGCCCTGGAGCTGGGAGCAGCCTGCACCGCCTGACATTGGGGTGGGCTCTGTGCCCAGAAGTCGGGGCGGAGGCAGCTTGCTCAGACCCGGAGCTGGTGAGAGAGAAGCCCTGGCTGGGACAGCTATGTGCTGGCCAGAGTAATTCCCTGAGAGTGTGTCTGTATTTTGTGTCCCCATGTTTCCCCATCACTCTGGGTGTCCCCATGTCCATGGAACTGCTGGGAGAAGCTGTCTAGGAGGGAATGTCATGTTTTCAACGTCTTCACCTCTGTCTGTCCTCTTTCTGCATCTGAGCAGTGTCCTTGGCACTCCAGACCCAGATACACAGGGCAAGCCAGGAGTCCCCACATCTGGGCCAGTTGTCTTTGTTACAGTGGCAGTGGGCTTACCAGAGGCCCAGTTTCTCTGATACCCATGGCCAGAATCTCATCCAAGAGATATCTGCTCTGGAATAACAGCCCCACGATGGCTGTACTGGGCTTCTCTGGTGACTCAGCAGTAAAGAATCCACCTGCAATGCTGGAGACTCAGGTTCAATCCCTGCATCAGGAAGATCCCCTGGAGAAGGAAATGGCAACCCACTCCAGTATTCTAGCCCGGGAAATCCCATAGACAGAAGAACCCGGTAGGCTACAGTCCATGGGGTCAGAGAAGAATCAGACGTGACCAAGTGACGCTGTGGCTGTGCTGGGGACTGACACCCCCTGATACTGATACCTGGTGTTATTTCTCTGTGATAATGTACCTGGGTAATGTCCACCGGGCAGCTGCGCAGCCATATGTCTGTCCCCACTCAACGTGGCGTCTGGCCGGGACGGCTACACCTCCATGACGTCTCTGCCTGGGAGACCGCACTGCTGCGGTCACTATGCCAAGGCAGCTACAGGGGACTACAGCTCGGTGGCCGTTATCCCGGGGAGTTACACCCCACGACGGTTGTGCTGTGCTGAACCTCCACAGTGCCACCTCTGCATCCGTGCCAGAGAGATGTGTGTCTGCACGGGCAGCGGGGGGGCAGGCTCACACCTGGACTGCTTGCACAGTGCCTGGGAGGGAAGCCTCAGTGGCTGTCATGGTGTTGCGCCCCCAGGCGTCTGCACTGGTCCCCCCTGCCTCTGTCCTGCGGCGCAGCAGGCCACTGATTCGCACACCAAGGGCGCAGGATGGTTTCATCAGGGGCCCACACCCCCGTGACAGCCCGGCCCGGCCGCTCACCACCTGATGTCTGCCGGGAGGCTGAGCTCTGTCACTGGTCACCGTGCAGCACAACAGCGCCGTGGTGGCCACGCCCGGACAGGCAGGGCCCTAGGGATGCGTGACCTCCGTCCCAGCTTGGCCATACATGGCGTCGCGCTGGGGACACCCGCTCGCCTGGTCTCAGCTACCTGAACTCGATCCTTGAGCAGAACCCCAGGTTCAGGGTAAATGGGGCTGGATGCCCACCAGGCTGCTTCAGTGCTCTTGCTTTTGCTGCTCAGCCCATCTCAGACTTTTGGTACGATCTTGGGACAAGAGACGGTTCCCCCCTTACCCTTTGTGGTCAGCCCCTACCTCATCGCGCAGTCCTCCTGCTTTGTCCCAGCACCTTTGCTCACTTTCTGCCCTCTGCTCTTCTGAACTTTGTCCCGGTTGAGACTGGGGTCCAAGTTCCAGGGCAGAGCAGAGCCGTCTTTGAGTCCTGTCTCTTCCTGTTTCCAGCCCTGTCGCCTCTGTGCAGGGTCTCTCACCCTGTGGGTCAGCTGGGTCTGGTCCCCTCTCCCACCCGGGTCTGTAGGAGCCACCGCGGAGCCCCGAGACGTGTCACCATCACTCTGCGCCCTGTTGTGTCCCCAGGGCATCAGTGAGGGACCTCGTACACCAGCCCCCGTCCCAGAGCAAGGTGTGACTCGAGCTGGTGGGCCTTGGAGCAGATCTCCTGAAGCCCCCTGAATGGGAGCCATGGGAGAGAGACACTCAGGAGCTCGCCATCAGGGCCGGGGAGTGACAGCAGTGTGTCTGTACCATCTAGTGTGACCATGCTGAGTGCTCCACATGGGTGCCAGGTAGGGTGTGTGTGCCCTGAAGCAAAGGTCTGGAGGCTTTCAGACCATCCCGCGTGGTCTTCCCCTGCCCAGGTTCCTGGCTCAGCCCGGAGGGCAGTTGTGAGCCAGTCACCATCTGGAGCTTGCACCCCGTCAGCTGATCTGCTCTGGGCCACTGGGATAGGGCAGAGGAGGTGTGGGGCTGACTCTCAGGGTCCAGCACCCCCAGTCCTGGCCACTAGGGCCTCCGTGTGATTTCCCTGTAGAGAAGGCTGGTGCCATGGGAATTGGGTAGGATGAGGGTGGCCAGGCAGGGCGGCTGCAACTCGTCCAGAGCACGTCCTGACGAGCCCAGACGGGTTGCGGCTTTGGCTCCAAGCCTCTGATACCTGGATCCTGTCTGCAGCCGCCAGGGCTGTGCTCTGAGGCCTGTGCCCAGCATGTGAGCTCTGCTGGGCAGAGGAGGGGCAACAGGAGGCCTCAGAACTCTGGAGTTCCTGGCCTCTGTGGGTCTGTTAACTGCTCTGTCTTGGTCTCCGTCTCCCCCTGTGTGTCTGTGTCTCTTGGACCCCGTTTCCCTGTCCCAGTCCCCTTATGGAGGCATGTTGGAAACTCTAGGTCCAGAATGGAACATCCCAGTACATCCTCTGGTCTCAGAAGCCCTTGCCCCCTACACAGGTTTAGAGAATGAGCTGAGGGCCTCTCATACTCTCCCTGCTTATGACTGGTGGGTTATCCTTGGGGTCTCCAGGGAATTGATGAGGAGTCTGGGTTTGCACAAGATTTGGAAGGTCTAGATGGTATTGCACACTCCAAAGTGGGGGTGTCTGTTGAATTAGGTGGTCTTGGTGGTGAGTGGGGGCCAGGAGGTGGCGGGTGGACAATGGGACAGGGGTGGATACCAGCCAGTTAACTCTGCCCTTCTCTCTGTCACAGGTTGATTGTCCTAGGCTGTGGTTGGCCACGGTGCTGGAGCCCCGGATGACCCCTGAGCCAGCCCCAGGGAGGACGATGGTGCCCCTCGTCCCTGCACTTGTGATGCTTGGTTTGGTGGCAGGTGCCCATGGCGACAGTAAGTCTGGCCCCTCAAGGTGTGGGGCCTCCTAGATGGAACGGATGCATTCTTCCTAGTAGGACTCTGGGAGGGGGGATGGGATCAGTCACCAGGAGAGACCGGATGGCTAGTACACCTCCAGACCTTCTGTCCCAGAGAGGCTGCCCGCTTGGAGCACCCGCCTCCAAGGAGCACCTGTGGAATACCCACCTGTCTCTTACCGTGCTGCAGGGTGGGTCGTGTGTGAGTGTGACCCTGTTTATGGGCTGGAGGTGAGACATGCCCAGGATTTGTGTGGTCACAGACAATGTGCTCAGGCGGCTCCTGTGTCCACTGCTGTGGACCTGTGCAGAAGGCACAGTGTGGTTTTCATCAGGGGATGGTGTGGGAATAGGGGGGCCACATACAAGGAACGTGTGTGGATGTGTGAATGGGACACCAGGTGTGTGCACAGGTCTAGGGAAAGATGAGAAGGGAGCCACCATAGCCCTTCCCCTGGACTAGGCCCTTGAAGACACTGAGCCCTTCCTTCCCTTCCCTTCCCTGCTTCAAGGCAGAGGGGCATCCCCTCCCCCAGCCCCTCAGCCCTTAGAATGGGGGAGGATTGCACTTGGCCACAGGAAGCTGGACTCCAGCGCCCCTCCTTGTGTGTTGGGGGAAGTGGGATTGTCCCCTGCCCAGATCCAACTCGGAACTTTGGTCCCTTTCCTGCCGCCCTTCCCCCTGCCTGGCACTACAAGACTGGCCGCAGCCCGCCCCATCACCATGGTACCACTGCTTGGTTACTGGTGGGAGGCGGGGCACAGGGCAGATTTAGCCAATCTGCACAAGGAGGAGGAGGGGCAAGGTTGGAGCCAAGGTCCCCGGGGAACAGGGCTGTTACCATCCCGTCTGGAGCCCAGAGCTGGCCCAGGGCCAACCTGGGGGCCAACCTGGGGGTCAGCCTGGGGGTCAGCAGGCCATAGGTTCCCCCAGCCCCCTCTCCCAAGTATCTGGGTGCAGAGCTCTCTCCTTGCCCCACCCAAGCCCTTTCTCCCAAGGGCTTATTAATTATTCACGACCAGACCCTGGAGGGGGTGGGACTGGAGAGCTCCGCCCTTTGTCCTGCAGGCTGAGCTGGGTGGGGCTCCTAGGGCAAGGGGGAGAAAGGGTATTCTTCTTGGGGTGCGGGCCGTCGGGTGATGAGAGCCTTAAGGTGCTGGTGATGAGAGGGCCAGGCTAGCAGGAGCAGGGCAGGGTGGGGGGTGCTGGAGAGAACTGGAGCCCGTAGGGACAGCCCGGGCCAGAAGTCACTGGGTGTGACTCTGAGATGGCAAGGAAGCCAAGGCTCAAGAGTCAGCCTCTGGACACTGACTTGCTGGCTTCGCTCCCCCACCCTCGCTTTAAACACTCTTAGGGCCTTTCAAATGAGAGCTTGAGAGCAGAGGGAGGGCCCCTCTGCTGGCTGTCAGAGACAATACACCTGGGAGGGAAACTGCCTCCTGTCCTCCTCAGACCCAACATGCTGGAACCTGTACCCACACCCTCATCCCCCCAGACCTGCCCATCTTTCTGTGTTCTCTCTCCTGTGAATGGCTTTCCCACCCACCCAGCCACCCAAGTGAGAAACCTGGGCCTCCTCCCACTCTCTTACCCACATCTAATCCATCACCAGGTTCTGCTGTTTCTCCCTCCTGAATATCTTTGGAATGCATCCACCTCTCCCTCCACGGCCTCATCCAAGCCAGGCTCAGCGCCCTCTGGGGCTTTTGCAGGCCACAACCTCCGGGTGGCTTCCTGTCTCCAGTTTCTGTCCATGGTGGGAGTCATGGTGCAAAGTGAAAACCTGACCACGTTGTCTCTCAGTTGAAAACCCCTTGCTCTCTGTTGCCTTTCGGTTGGAGCCTTAGGGTCCAGGCCCTGCATCTTTAGGCCTCTGCCAGCCTCATCCTTCACCTGCCCAACCTTCACCACACCCCCCCGTGCTGACTTCTCAGTTGCTCCCGTGCTCTCCTGTTTCCTCTGATAGGAACCCTCTTCCCCGTCCCCTTCACCTGACGATTTCCCCTCACCTGGAGCCATCACCTCCTCCAGGAGCCTGGGTCATGTGCTGCTCCCCTGGGCACATGTGACTGTGTCAGGTCTGCGAGTCCCAGGGGGTCAGACCATTGTCCAGCTCAGGGCCTGGAGTTTGGTAGATGAGTAATTGAATTGGAAGGGTGGAGTCATGCCTGAGCCCCTAATAGGAGCAGAGTGGAACAGAGCAGAGTCTAAGAACCTCCATGCTGGTCTCTTAAGGACCAGAGCCCAAAGACCATGGTCTTGAAGGTAGGAACCAGCTGGAGATGCCGAAACAGGTGAGTTGGATTCTGCTCACAGGCAGAGAGCGGAAGAGGGGCATGGGCTGGGACTGTGATGACCTGACCACGGGAGGCACAGACATTTGGATTTGTCCCTGCCCCCACACCTTGGCCAGTCTTAGATTGGGCCTGGGAGACTTCTAGCCAGGGCAAGCAGGCAACGTGGACAGAGCTGCTGCAAAAGGTAGGGCAGTCGCCCCAGAGAATTGACGACCGGAGCAGTGGAGCGCGGAGCGGACAAATGTGTTTCTATAGGCCTCTTAACGAGACAAATGAATGGGGGCCCTGGCCTCTGAGGGAAGTGCAGGGAAGAGGGGCGGAGAGGCAGCTGCCAAGAGTTAGCCCAGAGGCCCTGAGTCAATGCCGAGTCAGCTCTGGTGGGGACCTGGGCATGGGGCTTAGGGACTCCCCCAGCTGGGGCTTGTGTTTCTGAAGAGGGCAGCTTGTGGGGCCAGAGGTGGTCCTGAGCAGGAAGGGTTTCTGCTGATCTGTGTGCTTGTCAGGTGCTCAGTGGGAAGAATCCACACAGGCTTGCATCTGGAACCTGTGGTGGGGTTACTATGGGGGCGGTCCTGGCACCCCCAGAGGTAGTGACCTAAGCGTTGTGGGAGTGGGTAGGAGGCTTCCTGGAAAGCCGGGGCCCTGAAGGGTGAGTGGGCATTTGCTAAAGATGGGGGGGGTGTTGCCTAATGAGACGGAGGAAGACGCAGGAACAGGCTTCTCCCTGGAGCCCATGAGAGGACCACCGTGAGGACCATCTCCCTTTTGTTCCCAGACAGCATAGGGCAGACCAGTTACTTGAAATCATAGGAGCCCAGAGCAGGATGCGGAGAAGGCAATGGCGACCCACTCCAGTACTCTTGCCTGGAAAATCCCATAGACGGAGGAGCCTGGTGGGCTGCGGTCCATGGGGTCGTGAAGAGTCGGACACGACTGAGCGACTTCACTTTCACTTTTCACTTTCATGCATTGGAGAAGGAAATGGCCACCCACTCCAGTGTTCTTGCCTGGAGAATCCCAGGGACGGGGGAGCTTGGTGGGCTGCCGTCTGTGGGGTCGCACAGAGTCGACACGACTGAAGCGACTTAGCAGCAGCAGAGCAGGATGCCTAAAGGCTAGTATAGGTGGGTGGGTAAAGTCCTAAGTAACTGGGGTGTATCTGTCATCACAGCCCCAACCCGGCCTGTGAAGCTAGAACGGGCCAGGCAGCGTGCTGCACGTGGTTCAGTGGTGCCTTCCCCACCCCATCGCCCCATCCTTGGGGTGACCAGACCTGGTGGCCCGTCTAGACTCTGCCCTCTGTGGAGCTTCCGGCAGGTTGCTTTCCCTCTTAGGGACTGTTTTCCTATTGCACAATGAGGATAGTCACTTCTACCTGGAAAGGTTAACTGAGGTCACATGTTCAAGGCATCTGACACTTCGTACGTGCTCCCTCCATCCCAGGCCATGACCTGAAGCTCCCTGTGTGTCCCCTGGGAGCCCAGGGTTGTCTCTGAGGAACCTCCCTCCCAGGGATGCCAGAAGTGGTCACAGGAGCCAGCGTTAATGAGTCCCCAGCTCATTAGGCTGTTCAGGGCCGGGGAAACCCCCCTCCCTTTCCTCCCTTACAGCCCCTGGCTGCTGCGTGTCTGTGTGCCTGTGCACAAGGGGCTGCAGGGAAGGTACAAAATAGCAGTCATCTCCCTGGGGAATAGCCTTAGGCAGCTCAGTTTGGCTGGGGCCTGGGACTCATGGCCCCCCAGGGCAGCCCACTTGTTTCTTCTCCTAGGCTACTCCCTTCCACTTGGCATGGGCTCAGCTACCTGAGAGTTTCCGGGGCATATGCCCTTGGGAGTTGCTGCCCAAAGGCCTGTGCAGCCATGACTTCCATGTGGTCAGGGAGGGGTGGGTATGGAGGAGAGGTGGCCCCACATTCTAGAGGGGCAAAAAGCCCCTCCAGGCATGTGTCCTTGGAAGTTCTGTTCAGACCCTCCCTGGACGCCAGCTCTGGTCAGTACTGGGCAGAGTGGTTAAGTCACTGAGGTTACCTGCCTGCCTGGAGACCTGACCAGTGACTGTAGCCGAAAGGCTGAGGGGCGCAGAGCAAGTTCTCACAGGCTTTAGAGTAGGGTGCATGAGAGGGGCCGGGCACATGCAAAGGCAAGGGGGATGCCCATGGGCTTGGGTGGGATGGCATCGCCACAGGACCTGAGCTGTGTCCCGCACAATGCTTGGCCTGTGGCAGGGACTTTTTTTTGTTTTTGTTTGGAAAGAGTTGAGAAAAGTGAGCCCGGAGAGGGTAGCAGGAGGGAGTGTGGGAAAGGCAGCAGGGAGACAGGATTTGTGCCCCCAGAAGTCCAGCTGGTGAAAGAGGTGAGGGCTTGGCAGAGCTGTGGGATGAGAGGTGCCCTCCTGGGGGGTGAGTGGGCTGAGAGGAGTGAGGGTCTGGTCTGATGAAGGGGAGAGATCTGCCCCCTGGACTGCCCCGGGCTTGCACACTGCCAGTCTTTGCCAGAGCCTGGTGGGTGGGTGGGNTGCCCCCAGAAGTCCAGCTGGTGAAAGAGGTGAGGGCTTGGCAGAGCTGTGGGATGAGAGGTGCCCTCCTGGGGGGTGAGTGGGCTGAGAGGAGTGAGGGTCTGGTCTGATGAAGGGGAGAGATCTGCCCCCTGGACTGCCCCGGGCTTGCACACTGCCAGTCTTTGCCAGAGCCTGGTGGGTGGGTGGGTGGGCTGGGCAGGGCCCTGGCCCCTGTCCAGCCTCTCCGGGAGGTTCCGCCTCCTCGACAGCCCCAGGCCTTGGGCACCGTCCAGACTCCACTGTACTCAGGCCTTCCCCTTTCTCTCGTGACCTGTACCTGGCTGCCTCCCCAGCTCCCGGTTCTTTGTTTGGCAAAGAAGCCCCACCCCCAGGCACACTCACCCAGCCGTCTGGTTCAGCAGGTTCCAGCCTCTGGTTTCTGCAGCTGGCAGGTTGAGGCAGGAACCAGGGGGGTTCCACCCCGGGCTGCTCTCCCCAGCAGGTGTTGAGGGCCCCCAGTGTGGTGTGTGAGGGGCCCAAGGCCTCCATCCTCCTCCGCAGGCCTTCCTGCATGGTCGTCAGGTCACCTCCCTTGTGCCCCCCACTGCCCTGTGCCAGGAATGGGGTTGGCGCTGGGACAGGGAGGGAATCAAGGCAGGCAGGTTTCTGCCCTGCCCAGGGTTATTGTTCTCTGTCGGGAAGCAGCCATGAATCAAATACTCCTCCACAATGTGGAAAAAGTAATAACCTCACACGTGTGCGTAACAAACCGTGAGCAAAAGCAGTAACCTCATGCGGGACATAACAGACCCTGAGCATGGCTGTGAGGCAGAGGGGAGCCACCAGAGTGCCCCAAACCCAGAACCATGCCAGTCGAGGTGGGGGCAACGCAGAGGGGCAAGGAGGGTTTTCTGAGGAAATGATGTCCAAACAGATCAGAAGGGTGGATAGGAGACAGCGGGTAAAGAGGTGGTCTAAGAGGTTTGTGGCAGGAGGAACAGCTTATGCAAAGGCCCTGAGGTGCAGGATGAGCATTCCTCATCCAGAGGATGGGAAGCCAGGGCTTGGGGTTCGGGGGGGTGTGAAGGGCTGGGGTCAGACCTGGCAGGGCTCTATCCTCACGACAGGAGTTTAAGTCTTGTTTCAGAAGCCGTAGGAGGCTTCTAGAGGTTTTTGTTCAGGGAAGAGGCTGCCACTTCACTCCGGCTGCTGAATAGACACTAGGCTGAAGCAGACAAGACTGGAGGCAGGGTCGCAGCTGGTTAGGTTGGCGCAGTGTCCAGTCAAGGGAAGGTGTTGTCTGGACTAAGGTGATGGCAGAGCAGGAGAGGGGAGCTGCAGTCTGGAGGTGTGGAGAGGGGTGTGCAGTATGCAGAGGGGTGGGCAGGAGACTTCCTCACGCCCGAATGTGGGAGGAGGGGTCCTATTTGAGAAGACCTGACTGAAAGGGCCAGCGTACAAGAACAGGCCCTTCAGACCAGGAGTGTCCGGAGCCTCCAGAGGGCAGTCGGGGCAAGAGTGAGGCAACCTGAGGCTCTCTGAACCTTTCTGGTGTCCCTGTGCCACTCTGGCCCCCAGCAGGTTTGCGTGTTACCCCAGCAGGGCTAC
Source organism: Aepyceros melampus (assembly GCA_006408695.1). Classification (NCBI taxonomy): domain Eukaryota; kingdom Metazoa; phylum Chordata; class Mammalia; order Artiodactyla; family Bovidae; genus Aepyceros; species Aepyceros melampus. The sequence goes on from SJXQ01008647.1 coordinate 437,509, forward strand.
CCTCGCCCCCTCTGGGTACTCCCAAGCGCAAGTCAGGTAGGTCCCCAAGTCTCCCTCCTCCAGAGAAGCCCTGAGCTGTGCTCAGGGTTTGGAATGCTGGCTCAAATCCTGGCTTTACACCAGATCAGTGTTGTTCTGGCTGTTGTTTGACCTTCTGAGCCTCCATTTCCCCATCTCTAAAATGGGGATGATAATACTACTGGTGCTAAAGAGGGTGATAGCTGCCCACCGGCGAAGTCTACCACGTGTCCAGCTGTGGGAGCAGCCTCCAGACATCATCACATGTTGTCTGCACAGACCCCTGCCTCTAGCACTGTTTAGCAGATGAGGCTCAGCGATAGTGACCTTTCTTAATAATTACACAAACCGTTACACAAAACCTCCAGAGCCCGCTGGACCCTGGGGGACTGGGTGAGATGGACCCCTCCCTGCTCCCTGCAAGGCTGAGCGCTCTCAGCTCTGCACGGCAGCTGTCACTCCTGAGCCTAGTGGTTGGTCCCCAGACCCTTCCGTCCTCAGAGACACTGCTCCATTGTTGTCCCTCTTCTCTGCACTGGATCAGCACCTTCTCTCTCTGCTGGCTCCTTCCCATCAGCATTTAAATATCATCTTGGGCTTCCCTGGTGGCTCAGTGGTAAAGAATTCGCCTGCCCATGAAGGAGACCCAGGTTCAGTCTCTGATCCGAGAAGATCCCACATGCCGCCGAGCAACTGAGCTCATGCCCCACCGCTGTTGAGCCTGTGCTCTAGAGCCCGGGGCCTGCAACTGCCGAGCCCGCGAGCCCCGACTGCTGAAGTCCGCTCGCCCCAGAGCCCGTGCTCTGCAGCCAGAGAAGCCGCCGCAGTGAGAAGCCACGCAGCACAACTGGAGAGCAGGCCCCGCTCTCTGCAACTAGGGAAAAGCCTGTGCCGCAGTGAAGACCCAGCACCGTCAATAAACAAAATTGTTTTTTAAAAGTACTGTCACATCTTAGGAAAAAAAAGAAACAAGAACGTAAAAACCTCTCTCCAATCTTCATCCTCTCCAAGTGCCATCTTTTCTTTCTCTTCCCCATCACAGCCAGTCTCCTTTAAACGGTCACTGTTCTCTGCTCTCCGCTTCTTCACCCCCAACTTACTCCTCAACCTTCTTTGGTCTGGCTTTGGCCCCTGCCACCCCCCTGCCTCTGCTTGTGACAAAGCTTCCGACTACACCAAGGTGAACTGTTTCTGCCAGGTGTTTTGGAGTCAAACAGGCTTGAACTCAAATCTCAGATGTGCTGCTCATTGGCTGTGTGACCTTGAGCTAGTGACTTGACCTCTCTGTGCCTCTAAACTGGGGACAACAAGCAGTGGAGGACTAAGTGAGATAAAGTACTGGGTACAGAGTGGGATTATCATCATTGCACAAACATGTTTTTGTGCCAGAGACCAGGCCAGGCCTGGCCTCATCAGCACCGAGCAGGTGGTCTGAAAGGTCACTTCTCACGGTATCAGCCTTCCTGGAGCTGTTCATTGGCCTGATTAATAGGAAATGGATCTGCTGTCGGGATTAACGAGGCATTGCTACATCTTATGAAGGCTGGGTTTCCCGCATCTCATGACCCTGGGTGGTGGGATTCCAGGCTGACCCTGTTGTATATCAGAGTGGCATGGGTGGGCGTGACCATACAGTGTCCAAGCCCATTCCCTTCTCCCCCTCCTACTGCTTCTCGGAGGAACTTTGGGGAGACATCCAGGCTGTCAGAAGGCAATCACCCAGTCAGTGGGAGCTGGGTGAGGAGGGTAGATTTACAGGGAAGCATTCACCTGGGAAGACATCCAGAGATAGGGTGTCTCTGGATTAGGAGGTGGAATGTCTAGGCCTCCGGGACTGATGGTGCATGGGGGCCGGGGAGAGGAGGAGTCATGGTTTCTGGCCTGAGTGCTGGGGTGGGTGGTGGTACCATCACCTGGGTGGAGAGCAGTCATGTCTGCGAGAGAGGCTGGGCCGCTCCCAGCAGCTCTCAGCATGCCTTTGTCCTGGCGCTTGGAATTGTTGGGGGGATGGGAGACAGAAGGGTGTAGCAGTTAAAGTACAGACTCAGTAGTCCAGACTCAGTTGCCTGGGTTCAAATCTTGGCTCTGCCACTAAGCGGCTGTTGTGTTGGGCAAATCCCATCACCTCTGTGTACCTTGAGTTCTCTATAAGCAAAAATAAAACCCACCGAGGTGCTCACAGCTCTTTGAAGAGCACCTGACACATAAGCACTGCGTAAGGGCTGGGCATCACTACCATTGTTTCCTTTATAGACCTTTCTTCCCCTCCCCGACGCCTGCCCGCTGTGACAAAGGCCATGTCTGCAGTGACCATCTCGTGGTGACTTGACGTTCCTCTCTCTCTAGGCAAACCTGTCTTCGTCAAGGTCCCCGAGGACCAGACTGGATTGTCAGGAGGGGTGGCCTCCTTCGTGTGCCAAGCCACGGGGGAACCCAAGCCGCGTATCACATGGATGAAGAAGGGGAAGAAAGTCAGCTCCCAGCGCTTTGAGGTACAGCCTTGGGTGGGAAGGGGCAGGCAGGGCTCTGGGTCTGCCTGTTTTGAGGTCTGGTCCTATACACCTCCTCTTGATCTCCCTCCCTGGGGGCTTTTTCTCAGCAAGAGAAAGGCTGAGCCCGAGCAGGCCCCCGTGTCTGTCCGGAGCTGTCTGGAGCAGGCTGTGACCATGTGTCTCTCCTCCGGCAGGTCATTGAGTTTGACGACGGGGCAGGGTCTGTACTGCGGATCCAGCCGCTGCGGGTGCAACGAGACGAAGCCATCTATGAGTGCACAGCCACCAACAGTCTGGGGGAGATCAACACCAGTGCCAAGCTCTCAGTGCTCGAAGGTACGTGCTGGAAAGGGATGCGGCAGCGGGGGGTGGGGAGACTCATGTAGGGGATGAGCCAGCCCCAGCCCCACTGTGGACTGCGGCACGTTTGGAGGAGAGGAGAACCGGCCATCCTGGGGTCAGAGAAGGTCAGTGGTGGACAGCGATGATCGCTGGGCTTTTGGCATATGTGTGGTGTCTTTGTGTTGTGCTGAGCCGGGGTGTTGCTTGGCTGGGGTCTGGGGCCTGACCTGAGGTGTGAGGTGGTAGCTACGTATCACTCGGGGTACATGATTCGTGCTAGTGGATGTGATTTTCTTGTGGAACCTGGCGAGGGAGGGGCTTCAAAGAAGTGTGTTCCCAGTCGCTGTTATGAGCAAGGGCCCTGGGCTGGAGGCTGGGGCTCTGTGTGTGGACTTTAGTGACCTCTCTTACGTGGTTGCTCCTCCATTCGTTCACAAACATGCCCTAATGATGCCTTGTGTCCTGAGAGTTATCTAACCTGGTCCTGCCCTTGCAGCTTCAGTCTCCAGTATGTTCTGCGTTCTGCAGGAGAGGCCAGGGGCCTGCGAGGGGTGGGGGGCACGCAGGGGTTCAGGGGAGGAGGGAGCTGTTGTCTGAGTCCTAAAGATAAGTGGGAGTTGGGATGGGGGCCTCGATGGGGAAATAGCATCAGCTCATACCAAGGCCCAGAGGCAGGAGACCGTGGAGCTTCCAGAGAATTCTTGAGTGATTCCATTTGGCTTTGGGGTGGAGGGTGGCTGGAAGACAACAGTAAAGTGGGGAAGAGTAGGTGGTTCAACATGAGCCTGGAGAGGTTGGAGGGCAGATCACACAGGACCAACCAGGCTGTGAAACACTTTCCTGGGGACATAGGAAGCCCCAGACAGGGAGTGACGTCACCGCCGCCCCCCCACCTGCCACGATGACGGCATCAGTCTAAATGTGTCTACATGTGTTTTCAAAATATGGCTTGGACTGTTGCTTTAAAAAAAATTTGCAATACCAATACCTGTTCACTGCTGAAGTTTTGGTAAGTATAAAATAGCACATAAGAAAAATTAAAAATCACCAGTTTACCTTACCACTACTATTGTTATTTCCCTATAGTCCATTTTCTGTGCATGCCTTATACAGGTAACAAAAACAAGATTACATTCTACCCAATGATTTGTAGACTGCTTTTTTAAAAAACATATGAACATCTTCCTCACCATTAAGTGTTTTTCTGCATCATTGTTTTTAATGGCTGTGGGGGAGTGTCACATGCAAGTAACCTAAGTTATTCAGCCATTCCCTTATTGTTGGGCACACACGTTGTTTCCCGTATCTTGGTCGTATAAATAAGGGACTGTGCGCTTCCTTACAGATGTGTTCACTTTCCTGATTATTTCCTAGATGCACGGAAGTGGAATTGCTTGGTCAAAGGGCCACATGCAGTGTTTAGCCTTTTCAATATTTTCAGAAGACTGTGTCAGTTTACACACCCATCAAACAGGGCATGAGAAGGCCTCTTTTCTGTGCATCCTCACCAGCAGTGGGAATTACCATTAAAAAAATCTTTGCCAAGTTAATAGGCAAAAAATGGCATCTCAATTTAATTTGCATTTTTTTGATTACAAGAACAGTTGAACATCTTTTTGTGTTAGCCGTTTTTACACTGTGGCTTAATGTGTTCAAGTTCATATCCATTCGGTAACTCCTTTGTGCCTGTGTTTCTCCTGCAAGGCAGGGCAGGGCCCTCCAGCTTAAGAGGGGCAGTGGTTAGGATCAGGGCTCTGGACCGCTTATTCCTTTCTTTGTGACCTCGGGTGAGTAACGTGCCTCTGAGCCTCATTTTGCTCCATCTGTAAATCGGGACATGATGCCTGCCACTCAAGCTGGTTGGGAGGATTAAATAGGATGCATTTAAGCACTTTGCTGGATTCCAGCATAAATGGCGGCTGCTGTAGAGCTGAAAGCTGCACATCCTGAGGCCCACACGTGTGAGCTCCCTGTACCTGGTGTCTGTGCTGCCTGGCCTCTGGGTGACGCAGCCCACACTGTCCACTCCCCTGAGGGGCGGGGGCCCAGAGGACAGGCCCTGCACCAGGATCCCTGACAGCTGGGTGCTCTCAAGCTCCTCCTTGCCACCCCTGACCTCAGTTTCCCCACTCATGACCTCAGGACAGGTATTTCAGCACTGCCCTCCCTCCTGTTGCTCGCTGCCTCAGCAGGAGCCATCTGCCCTGCCCTGGCATTTGGGAGGTGGCCGAAGGGCCAGACTGTGGCTCCCACCCCAGAGGGCATCTCTCAGGCCCTCGCATTAAAGGGAAGAGAGGCTCCTTATTAGTGTTGGAGGAAAAGTCCCCACAAAGTCCCTACACGCTAGTTCTGGAGGGGCCTTCTTAGAGGAGGGTTTCGCTAGCAAGAGACTGGGGTGTGTTCATGCTTCTAGGTGTGAGAGGTGTCTGGTGAGATTGGGGCGACACCAAGCCTGCTCCTGGCCCGGTTGGGATGGAGCTGTGGGCCCGAGTGAGTCCCCCTCCTGCTCCTGAAACACAGCACCTGGAAGGTGAAATGCTGACTTGCCATGTTGGTCTGCATAACCTTGACTGGCTCTGGGCTTGGCAGAAAGGAGTGGAGAAGGAGGTCGCAAAGGTGCCAGAGGGCGGGGCCTGAGGAAAGCACGTCCCCCCAGCCGTGCCAGGCCTCCCGGCTTCCCCTGCTGGCCAGAGAGGCTGGGAGTGTAGGAGTGGCGTGAAAGGGTGGTTTGACTACAGCTGTGGGCTTGGGTCAGAAGAGAGCCAGGGCCATTCCTGGAGGAGGGCTGGGGGAGGAGGAAGCCAGCTTGGGGACCGGGACTCAAGGTTGAGTTCCTTACGTGCAGCTCAGCACACGCTGAGCACTTCAGAGGAGTGGCCGGGGCTCCCTGGGTGACACGGCTCTGCTGAGGGATTGCTGCGTCCCAGGCCTGCGTGTCCACACCGGGCTCCCTGCCCTGCCTTGCTCTGTGCCAGGCCTAGCTCCTCTCACATTTGAAGCACCCCACACCACTCCCACTCCGTGGCCTTTGCACCCAGCTCCCCGGGCAAGACTGCCACTCCCAGGGAGTCCCGACTGCCCTGCGATGCCCAGCTGGCTGCCTCCCCACCTCCTCGGCCCGGGCTGGGTACAGGGTGGGGGTGCCCGGCACAAGCTGGCTGGGGGTGAGCTGCCCAGCGTTCCTGTCTGAGTGGTAATTGAAGCCATTAGTGCGCCAGCCTCTCCCTCGCCGGGTAATGGCAGGAAAAGCTCTTCTCACTCCGCACTCTTGAGGCTGAATCACTCCCCCTCCAACCCGCCTGCTGCCGCCACTGAGACAGGGAATCTGACATTTTCCCTCACAAGGGAGGGGGAGCCGAGGGGGAGGGGAGGCAGGCCTTGCTTCCCAGCCTTTCCTTTCAGGAGGTGGGAGAGCCAGGAGGGTCTTGGAGCTCAGTCTGGAGGTTCAGGATCTGCCTGGGCCAGTGGGTTCCAGCCAGGAGACACCGTGGTCAGGAAAGCCCTGGAGGATGCCAGACAACAGAGGTGTGGGCCAGGCCCTGGTGACTTGGGCAGGTTCTGGAAGGGTCTAGGAGGAGGGGAAGGGGAAGAGGGGCAGGGAGGAGAGGGGGAAGGAGGAGGAGAAAGGCCAAGGAGCAGAGATGAGCCATTTGTGATTTGCCTTGGAGAGCTTGGCTCGGCGGACTCAGAGTGCAAGAGGCAGCATTTGCTTGTGGTCATGGATACGGTGGACAACACGCACCCGTGTTGTGGCGTGTGTGCCCTGTGTGCTGTCTGGAAGGCTGTGTGTGTGAGGTGTGTGATGTGGTGTTAACTCTTACGGGCTGTGTATGCCTTACGGGTTGTATAGAAAACAGGAGCTGTGCATCCGACTGTGTGTGTGTGTGTGTGTGTGCGCACGTGTGCGTGTGCCTGTGCATCAGACAATGTGTATGCGGTGTGGTGTATACAGCAGGTGGTGTGCGTCATGCCGTGTGTGCATCAGACAGGGTTTGTGTGGGGTGCGCGCTGAACAGCAGGTGGTGTGCCCCTTATGGGCTGTTGTGTACAGCGGGGCAAGGGGGGTGCAGCAAGCAGCCTGGGCTGAGTGTGTGCAGTTGGTCTGGTGCTGCAGGAGGCCGGAGGTGTGGGACTCATTGCCTCCAGGACCCCGCAGGATCCCTGCTCAAGGCTGGTGGGCAGCCAGGGCAGCTAGACAGAGATGGATGTGGGGCAGAGTGGTCAGCCTGAGCTGTTGCCAGTGCCTGAGAAACTATCCTTCGGCAGGCCAGGGGGAGGGGAACCAGGGAGGGATCCCACCCAGGCCTTGGGGCTCTCTCCTGTTCGTGTCCTCCCCGCACTGAGCCCGGGCTCCCTCTCACCTGTTCCCACCTGGCCTTGCTGTCTGCTGGTGACTGACCAGGACCACACCACTCAGGCCAGAGGCCCAGGAATCCAGGTGCCCGCATGGCGCGCCTGGTCTTGCCCTCTTCGTTGGGGATAGGCTCTGGGGGAGGCCTGCTGTCAGGCCTGTAGGGTAGTGGCTGGTGGCGGGAGGTGGGCAGTCAGTGCTGGGCCCGAACCCCAGGCTCAGCAGTGGTTTTGACCCTGGTCTGGGGACTGTGGGATGATGAGGCCCTCTTGAGCCCCATGCCAAGCCCCTTTGAAGGTGACTGATGGATAGCATACAACCCTGTCCTGCCATCCTGGGCTGGCTGCACTGGAGCACGGCCAGTACAGAAGCTGGTGTTTTTAGGGTGGGTGGACGTTTCCCCAGGGAGTCAGCTCCCACCCTCCTCCCTGTCCCTGGCCCAGGGCTGATGAGGGGGTGCGGCGTTTGGGTAAAGGGCTGTCACGGCAGAGGACGGCTGTGCCCCTTTCCTGTTGCCTGCATGCGTGTCCAGGTAACAGGCTTGTTTTGAGGAAGCTGGGCCCATCACCTCCCTGATTTGCATCCACAGAAGACATAGAAAGGGCCCCTAGAACCTAGCACCTAGAACCCAGGCCAGCTTCTGCCCCTTCCCTCGCAGCTGAGGCGTGACCTAAGTACTTCTGGCCCCGTGACCGTGGGATCTGTGACCTGTCCCTCCAGCCCTGCTGTGACCATAGTCACATTCAGGACCACACAGATACGAGGCTCTGAGCCATTCCCTGGAGAGATCTGAGCCCCAGACGTAGGAGTGGGAGAGGTGTCGGTCGGTGGGCATTGCCAGGAACGTCTTGAAGATCTAGGGAAGAAGAAACCTAGAGAAGACTCTTGGTACCTGGGTTTCCTCACTTTTTTCTAGTTCTGATCTATCTTCTGATCTGTCTTGGGGCCCAAGTGGATCCCTTTCTGAATGGTTCCTGCTGTGGGGTGGGCAGTAAGCCTGCCTCTTCTGTTAGCCACAGACACTGGATGCCTTCCCTGTGCCCAGCCTGCCCCTCCCACCTCAGCAGTCATGGGTACTTACAGGGCCCTGCTGTGTGCGTGGCCCCCTTGCCCCAACCTCAGGACTGCAGCGGAACCGGCAGCTCTGGGAACAGCTAGCCAGCTTTGAGGTTTTAAATGCCCCTCTGTGTGCACATCCTCCACCCCTGATGAGGTGTCCCCTGCCTCTGGTTGCCAGGGGAGAGAGGATTTTAATCAGGGGAATGCCTGATAAAATGCGTGCTTCAGAAAGGTCCTGGAGGGTGCAGAGGCGGGTACCAGAAGACCAGTGAGAGGTCAGGGCAGCGGCCCAGGCAAGAGGTGGCAGTGGCCCAGACCCAGGCAGTGGGTAGAGGAGGAAGGGAGACTGGGTTCCATGCAGTTTAGAAAGCCTGCCTGTGGGACTGGGGAGGCGAGTGACTCGGGGTTGCTGGCTCTGGGCCAGGTAGATGGCAATGCTATTTGCTAGGTTCAGGTGTGAGAGGAGGACCTGTTTGAGGGGTAAGTTGATGAGTCCACTTAGCAATCTGTTGTAGTAGGTGTGTGTAGCCATCCTGGGGAGGGGTGTCAAGGAGGCTTTGTTCAGATTTTGCCTGGCACTCTGAGGAACAGCTGGAGATGGGGGGAGAGAGATGGCAAGTCTTAGGGAGCCATAGACAGGAAGAGGGCCCGGATGGAGCCCCAGACTCTAGGTCTTCCTATAGGGTTGAGTCCCTGGAAGTCAAGAGAGAAGAATCTGAAGGAACAGGGAGGGGTGCTGTCGAGAGGTCAGGCAAGATGACCGCTGAGACGTGGCCTCTGGACTTAGCTCCATGGAGTCGTGGTTGACCTTGGTGAGCACGCTGGCATCAAGCCATGGGAGTGGCAGCTGGGTGGCAGGAACCTTAAGAGCAAGAGGGAGGTTCTCAGTGTTCTGGAGGGCCCGGGCCGGAACCTAGCCAGGGTAAAGGGACCGAGAGAATGGTCCTGGAGTAGGACCGAGGTGGGGACCCTGGGAGGAGGGTTCAGCGTGGATCAGACCCCAGACACTGGAATGTGGAGAGTACAGACCTGAGGCCAGCCCCCGGGGTCACCTGGTGGCGTACGGCTGGGAGGCCTCCCCAGCCAGGTTGAGTAGAGCCCTGGGGGGCGCCAGGGAAGTCCTGGGGAGGAGGGGCTGGGGGGGAGGCCTCGCCTGCTTGGCTGTTCTCAGCGACAGGCCCCAAACAGCTCAGATTCAAAAACAAAACAGGCTTTTAAGATGCCAAGTTTGATGAAATCTGAGTGCTGGAAGAGGTGGGAGTTTTCTCTTAGAAAAAGCTGAAAATGAAGACTGAAAGCTGCGAAGGGAGCCCAAGGCTCCCCAGGCCTCCCTGCCTGCCTGGCAGCCTGGGGATGGGTGGGGCTCTGGAAAAGGCGAGAGCCCACAGGTCCGAGGGGCCCTTCCCGCTTGCCCAGGGCTGTCCTGACCCTGACCTTGCTAAGGATGGGGCTGCCTCAGGGACAGGGCCGAGGCGGCCTTGGCTCCCTTAGAGAGCTGGCGGGCTGGAGGAGCCAGCAGCCTCGCTGCCCACCAGGTCCCCTCGTGCGTCTCCGCACGTCGGCGGCTCCTGGCTCTGGCCCCACAGGCGTCTCCAGGGGACTCGCCCCGTCAGCATCCGTGTTGCTCTGCATGTCTGCACCTGTCTGTTTCCGCGTCTCTGCATGCACTCCCACTGGCTCTGCTTGCGTGCGTCTGTTTCCACAGGTGCCTGTCACTGCAGGTGCCCCGCTGTACGCACATGGAGGTTTCTATTTTTGCACCTGTCTCTTTCTCCATGTATCTCTCTGTGGAGCCCCGGTTGTGCATGGATCTAGGTGTCTGCGTTCATTGAAGAGGTGAGGACAGGTCCAACACTCAGGCACCGGGAAGGGGGTCAGGCCTACAGACGGTGCCACCCCAGGCAGCCGGTTTGTGTGTGTGTGTGTGTGTGTGTGTGCGCGCGCGCGCGCGCGCGCGCGCGTGCGTGCCTGCATGCGCACACAGACGCCAGGAAGCTGGGTAAACACGAGTGAGGAGTTCCTGCTGACAGACGGTGCCGCCCGCTCCGGGACCCCGCGAGGCGTCTCCATCTGTCCGCCTCCCTGGTGCAGCCCCCTCCCTCTGGCCCAGACTCCGCCTCAGGCATCCGAGCTGAGCTGGACAAAGAGACCTGTGTGTGCTTTGTAGGGGGTGGCAGCAGCCTCCCTCCCCCGCTGGCCTAGGCTGATCCCCTGTCCCC
>SJXQ01008647.1:448192-460849 GCA_006408695.1 Aepyceros melampus
CCATCAGGCCTTAGCTCCAGCCAGCCTCACCTTCCCACTGTCTCCCTGCCCTGCCCCAGCCCTTACTCAGGCAGCCTCCCCCCCTCCCCCCAAAAGCTCTCCCTGGCTGCTCATGCTCAAGTGTTTCCTACTCCTGCATTTCCCTCCTCCTTCAGGAAGCCACCAAGATAGCACTGATCCAACTGCATTCCTGCTGTGGGGACCTGGGCCAAGCTCTTGTCCCTATCTGAGTCAGGCTCCCAACACCCACCCCTCCGCCCCCACACCCTTTCTCTGCCCAGTGAGGATGGCAGAGAAGCCAGGGTTCCCACTGCAGTATCTAAAGACCAGTGTATATGCACACGTGTGTCCCCAACCCAGGTACACAGATCTGTGTGGGCAGACCTTGGGAATGTGTGCGCCCTAACTGTGCATGCAGGTAGAATCCACAAAGAGCTGTAGAGGCTTCCCAGTGCCTCTGAGGGCCACTGAAGTCCCCATGGGTTTTTCTTTTCTTCGTGGGGACCCTTTTATCAGAGGATGGACCGACCTTTGCCCCAGAGGGACACACTGCAAAAACCTGGCGGGAGGCAGATGTGGGGACCTCCCCGCTCTGTGCGCACTCAGGGGGCAGCCCCCAGTCGATTGAGCGGGAAGGAATCTGGGCTTCCTAGAGATGGGGAGTAGGGTCTTGAGAAGGGGTGCGGTGACTCAACCCAGGAGGGGACGGGAGGGGCCGCAGCGGCTCGGACCGCGGATGCGCGCCCCGCTTGGACTCACAAGCGCCGCCTTTCCGCCGCGGCACCGGCTCTCCACGGTTGCCATAGTTACCAGGCGGTCTAGAGTGGGGAGGGACCGACCCTTCCTCCCGCGGCGCTGCGTAGCCCCGCCGCCCTCAGGATGGGTTTTGAGCGGAATCGGCGTGACCAGTACGTGCCGGTGTTGGAACGTGGTGCGTGCCGGCGGGTGGCCATGTGTGGAGCAGTCGTGCTCGTTTTGCGGAAATAAAAACGCGGCGGCGTGTGTGCAGGGTCTGCGATGGACGGTCAGCCAGAAGCCCAGCCGGCAGAGGGCGTGGTATGGGAGCAGGGTGGTGGCTGGCTCCCGCAGGGCCATACCGAGCCCAGCGCCCACACTCTGCCCAATGTGGGGTCACACCACCTGGTCTCATCCCAGCCCCACCTCGACTTAACTCTGTGACCTTGGCAGGTTCCTGGATCTCTCTGCGCCTCCATTTGCTCATATACTTGACATAGTTTCAGTAAGGATTAGATCAGTTTGTAAGGCATTTTAACGCATTACCTGGAACTAGGAAGTGCTCCATAAACCTGACCTTTATCCCTCTACCTGGGCCTCTGTTTTCCCCGTTGTTGATGGGTTTGGAGTGATCATGTGATGCCAGCCTGAGGAGTTTGCCCTGGTCCTTAGCGTGAGTGGTTCAGGGTACAGTGACCCCAAGCTCCTGCGGTTCAGGGTACAGGGGTTATGTGAAGAGGATAAACAGTGACAGTCTGGTGGTGGGTCAGTTTACACCAGCCTGTCCAGGACTCAGCTTGGCCAGCCGGGCACAGGCGTCAGTAAGCGGCTGCTGTCCTTGGCTATATTTGAATGTGCCTGGGGGTGGGGGTGCTGCACCAAGTGAGTGTGGAAGGAAGAGCCAACAGCAGGTCATTCCTGAAGGGCTGGAGTCCTCCTGTGAGACACGCTTCCCCCACCAAGGTGCAGAACTGCAGCCTTCCGACTTGTGTCTGGAAGCCTAGTTGGCACAAGGGACTGGCTTTTGGGTCCCGCTGTTTTATGGACTCTTCACACATGCTGGTTTCAGGCTCTGGCGGCTATGCCTGAGGGATGATCTGAGCCAAGGACGGAGCCATTGAGGGCACGATAATTGAGGGAGGAAAATTAATTGTCCTTAATTTGGCACGATCCCAAAGACTTTCCCCGTGTTAGGAATTCAGAATACATTCCCAGGACACCGGGCTGCAGATGCCTGTGCTTCTTCCCTTCTCCTCGATCAGCACCTGTGGGTAGAGGTGGAGGCCAGCTGACTCCTGGGCTCTAACTCGGCAGGCCCTGCCTCCGCTTCCCCCTCCACTGCTCAGGAGGGCTGATCAGGTAGAATCGAGGCCTGGAAAGAACTAGACTGGTGCCCCAGTGGGCTGGGGTGGCTCCAGCAGCCCTGAGTGGCCCCTGGCTGTTGGGGAGTCCAGGGAGGGTGGAAGTGGACGGAGCCCTGCCTGGGCCTTCCTGGAAAAGCTAGTGGCAGCAGGACCAAAGGAGGCTGTTTCCCTGCTTAGCACATCCCAAGTCCTGCTTTCATTTCCATCCTCCCTTTTCTTGCCACGGTTAACATTTTCCTTTTAAAAATCAGAGCTAAAAGTCAGGATGCTGTGGGATCATATTTACAGCAAAACAGACGCTGGGTTCACGTCTGGAATTTATAGGGCTGCAGGTGGGGAGGTGTTCTGCCAGCTACCTAGAGAAGCTGGGGAGGTGACTCCTACTGGTTCCCGCCCCTTCTTCCGACAGGGTCACAGTCCCTTAGGGATGCTTAGGCAGCTGGAGCTTTGGCAGAGTGTCCCCTGGAGTGTGGCAGCAGAGAGAGAAATGTCTTGCCCTTGCCTGCTGGGGCTCCTCCAGCTTTCTCTCCTGCCTGCCCACCAGTCACTTCTGGGTCTCTGAGGGGACCAGCCCTACCAGCCTCTGCCTTCCTCCTCTCTTGCCTTTTCCCTGGCATGGGAGCTGACCTCAGCGAACATCCCCACACACACTCAAGCTGGGCCTGCGGGAGGGAGATGGGTGTGGTGCTCGCCTCCCCGACCACGGGGCCCCACTCCTCTATCCAGAAACTGACAAAGGGCAGGGTTCCCGTTCCCCAGCTGGGTGTGCAGCCTGGCATCCACGCTGGTGGAGAGGCTCTGCCAAGCCGCCACACTTGCTCTGTGGTTTGCTCCTGGCAGGGGGAGCCTCTCACCAGACCAGGACAGGAAGGGGGCCCCAGGCCCAAGTCTTGGTACTTGCCTGCCCTGGTGGCCCAGCCCTTGCGATTATAATAATGTCAGCCAGTCGTCCTTGGGTTCAGATTCCTGTCCGATACTTTCCAGCACCTTATGTGCATCATTAGATGTCGTTTTCACGATGCTTTATAAGGAGGGCACTTGAACCTTGTTAATAGATAAAAATGGATAAAGGGAGAGGATTAGTAACACTCCCAGGTAGCAGACCTAGTTAGTGATGGAGGCGGGAGCTCTACTTGCTCTGCACTTGTCCAGAGTCTGTGTTCAGCCCCACGTGCTCCCAAGGGTGGGCAGTGGGCAGCCTTGCCCCTGTCTGGGTCCCTCAGGGCTGTTGCTGGAGTCCATGTGCAGTGAGAGTAGGGGTGGACTGCTGCGGCCCATGCCTGTTGCTCCTGTGGACATGACTCCTCTGTGAGCCCCCAACCACTGGCAAGCTGGGAGAAAGCAGCCAAGGAGTTTTGTCTCCTTCATCAACTTTTGATGTCCCCACAGCGCTTTTTTTTTTTTTTCTTTTTTTAATCTCTTCAACCTCCACATGCTCAGACCTGGCTCCCCAGGCCTGACCATGGCCTCCAGGGTCAGGACTGAGTAAGGAAGGAGGTTCAAGGTGGGGACCAGGGATCGAAGATGGGTCATTGGTAAGGCAAGGGGTGCCCAGAATCAGGGCCAGAACCCAGGCGGTGACATGGGGCTCTGCCCCAAGGTGGAGCTGAAGGCTGGATGCAGACAGCAGAAAGGACACTGCCCATGCACACAAGAGGGTGGGGAGTGGATGGCACAGGGCGCCTCTGGGCTGAGCTGTGGCTGGTGATGCCACTGTGGGAGCAACGGGCCCCCTACAGCCCACTGTCCACAAAGCACTTTCTTCTGTGGCCAGGAGAGGCTCAAAACTCATTTTCCCAGGGCCTGAAGAGGTAAGTGCTCATGTCTGCAGTCTGAGGCCTACTTCTCAGACCTGTAAATTCCCTGACGGGACAGGGTGGGCTCCCTGGCAGCTCGCTGACCCTGTGAAGGGCACAGCTGGGTAGTGGGGCTCCAGACTCTGGTTCCTCACGTCAGGGCAGGCTTCATACTTAGAATGCAGAGAAGAGAGAGCCAAGGGTCACAGCTAGCCTGGGAATCATGACAGTCCCATCGGGCAGGAAGTGCCAGCCCTAACATGTGCGTCTGCTCTCTGTCTGCAGAGGAGCAGCTGCCCCTTGGGTTCCCCTCCATCGACATGGGGCCTCAACTGAAGGTGGTGGAGAAGGCCCGCACAGCCACCATGCTCTGCGCAGCAGGCGGGAATCCAGACCCTGAGATCTCTTGGTTCAAGGACTTTCTCCCTGTGGACCCTGCCGCGAGCAACGGCCGCATCAAGCAACTGCGTTCAGGTGAGCAGAGGGCAAGGGTTGAGGGGCCGCGCAGACTTCAGGAAAGGCACTGGGCCAGACCCCAGCGCTTCCCTTTTGGGCCTGGGAGCTACGGGAGGCCTTGGCCTGGGTTGACCTTCCAGTGCTGAGCAGAGGGCACCTGGTGGGTGGGCCAGATACTGCTGTAGGCCCACTTGACCTGCCCAGGAAGAGAGCTTGGCAGCGAGGGCTGCTCATCAGCGATTCTTTCACCTTCCCGGGACTGTCCGACCCCAGACTACAGTCCGCCTCTGCACCTGGAGGCACGAGTATCTTTCCCAGCCTGTGCTGGGCTCTGCGAAGATGCTCTGTGAGCATTCATCCTCCGCCTTCCCTGGAGCCCAGCCTGAGAGAGGGGCCCGGACAGTGCTTCTCTGTGCTTCTCCGGACGGCAGGGAAAGAGGCCAAAGATGTCTGATTCATCAGGCTTCCAAAGGCTGGACCTCAGAGGCTTGCAGCCAGGGGGATGTTCAGCCATCCTTCGGCCACCAAGGCCACCTGTCTCCTCTGGATGTCTCAGTCGAGCCAGCTTGGAGCCCTGTGAGCAAGGATGCTGCCTTGAAACCAGGCGGGAGGTGTCGCCCCGTCGATCGATCTGCCTGTGAGGCTCCCGCCAGGATAATTGATTCCGTTTCTGTGGGAAGGGAGCCTTGGAATCAGCTTGGCTGCAGCTCTGCATCTGCTGCCAGTGCAGGCTGGGCTGGTCACCCTCAGTCGAGGAGCCTCCTGCCAGCTGTGGGATGGTAGGCTCGGGCCGGATGGCCAGCACCAACCATACCCATCAGCTGTGGTGTCAGCACCACAAAGGAGGTCATAACCCTAACCCCTCTCAGGGCCTTGCCGGCTACAGAGGTGTCCTGTCACTCCTGGGGTGCCAGCCCCTCCACACCAGCTCCCACTGGGTGGACACCCCCATGGTGCCCAGGGGAGGAGGAAGGGATGAACCACCCAGCAGGGGCAGGATTCTGGATTGTGAAAAGTTGGACATGACTGAGCAACTGAACAACAAAGGTATGGATGCAATCTAAGTGCCCATTGATGAATGAATAGATATAGAAGATGCTTTAAACACACACCCACACACACAGTGCACTACTATTTAGCCATAAAAAAATGAAATCTTGCCATTTGCAACAACATGAATGGACCTTGAGGTATTATGTTAAGTGAAATAAGCAAAATTGAGAAAGACAAATACCATATTGTCTTACTCATAAGCAGAGCATTAAAAAAAAAGAACAAATCAAATCAAACCTGGTGATGGTTACCAGAGGGGATGATGGAGGAGAAGGTGAAATGGGAAAAGGGATTTAGCTTTATGCTGACTGATGGAAACTTTCAGTGGTAAGCACATTACAGTGTATACAGAATTCAAAATATAATGCTGGATAAATTAGGAGTTTGGGATTAGCAAATACACACTAATGCATATAAAACAGATAAAAAACAAAGATCTATGACCTACTGTATAGCACAGGGATCTACAGTCAATATCATGTAAAAAGCCTATGATGGAAAAGGATCTGAAAAAAATTTATATACATGAAAAAGTGAAAGTGTTAGTTGCTCAGTCATGTCCAACTCTTTGGGACCCCATGGACTGTAGCCCCCCAGGCTCCTCTGCGTGTCCCCGCAGCCCCCAGGCAGGCTCCCCAAGCAGCCAGATGGTCCTCCCCGCAGGCCTGGCCTCCGCCCGGCACGGCACTGTCTGTGGCAGCAGTTCCGGGAAGGCACGCCGTCTCGCGTGTTCCGTTTTTTAAGTATTTATGTGGCGCCTGTTGTGTGCCGGGCCTGGTGCCACCCATTCACGGCCCCGTGAGTCAGCTCGCGTGTGGTATGCAGCTCACTGTCCTCCTCAGCCTCTGAGCAGCCACCCTGCCTCCCTCTCAACCCACTCGCTCCCCGGGTGCCCCAGCTTCCCTCTTTTCCAAGCGCCCCTTCTCTGTTTGGCATCCTGGTCTGCTCATTCCTCCAGGCAGGGAGTGCGTGGCCCTGCTTTTGCCCCATAGACAGAGCTCTTCCCCAGCCGGCTCGCCCACTCCTGTAGCTTCAGGTTCCATCTGTCTCCACGCCTGCGAGTCCCTGTTATGTCGTTCTAACCCAAACATCCTGCTGGAGTCCTAGACTAAAAAAGCCCTCTGGCTTCTGGGTGTTAGCCTGACCGTGAAGGGTGGTAACTCCTTCCCGATCAGTGGTGCCCTGCTTCCACTGACCCTCTCTCTGTGAGTGGCAGCCCCTCTAACCAGGAACCTAGGACACACCCCAACTCCTGCTGCATATAAGGAGCTCCCTAACCCTCTTGACTGGTCACCCACGTGGCTTTCGTGTTGGTCCTCTCTTCTCCTGTATCCCAGGTCACTGAACACTGCTCTCCAGGCTGTCCCCTTGAATCCATCCTGCAGGACTGGCAGAGTTTCCTTTGTGCACCGTGTGCTCCGACGACCTCAGTGGCATCTCGTTGCCTCCATGGTCACGTCACAGTCCTGGACAGACACACACAGCCCTTCTCACTCTTCCCCAGCTCACATCTCTAGCTTCTTTTCATCGGGTCCTGGCTTCACCCACTAGCTTCGTGGCCTCACTGAAGCTATTTAACTTTGAGCTTCAGTTTCTCATCTTTAAAGAGGAGTTACAGTGAGGATTAAGTGAGGCAATGGCGGTGAGAGCTGTAGTTGACTGGCCTGTGATGAGGGTTCTGTGAATGGGGCTCTTTGTAGCTCCAGTCACTCCCCAGTTTGTACCGAGCCCCCCAGCCACATCCTCACCCTCTACTCACATTCACTAGAACGCGAAACTCCCCTTCTCTGCCTGAGGCCCACTCCTTCAGGACTTCCCTTGCTGTGTCTTGTCACCATCTGGCTCCAGCTCTGCTCACTTAGGCTGGGTGTTCTGCAGGGAGGGCCTGGGGTGGGCTTCCCGCCTGCAAGGGCCTGGCAGGTGACCAGCACAAGCCCAGCTATAGGACAGATATCTCTGGGCTCTGAGGATAAACCATTTACCGATGACCTTTAGGCCCTGTCCTTGCAGAGCTGCTTCTCAGGTCCAGGAAACCTTTCTTGTGTGACCTTTCCTGCCACCTGAAAGCAGTGACCTAAGGGTGATGGCCCAGGACCCTGCTTCTGGGATGGCATCTGAGGGGCTCAGCCATCCCACTTGCTCAGTAACCAGACTCTTTCCATCACCGCCTGACCCTGGTCCTGACCCTTGACCCAGTAGCTGCTGCCCCTGGCCTGTCCCGTTGAGAAGGGTGTGGAACTGTGCCAGGCGCATCTGACAGGGGTGTCCCTGACGGAGTGGAATAGTCCTGAGCGCTCAGCTTTTACAGGGACCTCACAGTTTATGCATCACCAACCGTTTACAAAGTGCTTTCCTGCCTTTGGTTGCGCTTAATTCTCTTGCAACCATGAGAAATAGGGCAGTTTGTGATTATCAGGCCTGCTTTACAGGCGAGTTAGGGAGTCACCCACCCAGGGTCACATGGAGATCCGAAGCTGGGGACCTCCCCTGGGACTGCATCTAGGGCCTTCTACTATCGCATCCGACTAACCTGGGGCCTGGGGAGAGGCTGGGCCCTGCCAGGGCCCCAGAGCACCACAGCCTCGTCTTCACTGAACCTCAGGCCCTCCCCAACCGTACGCAGCACTCCTCAGGTATCTGCAGACTGAGCCCCAGCACGTGGCACCAGGGCGTGGCCCCTGGGAGCAAAAGCACGAGACGAGTGCGTGTGCGCGGCCCAGGCTCGACCCCTGCTCAACCCCTGCTCAACAGGAGCTTTCTTCTCCGAAGTGACGTCGCCTGCTGCCACAGCCTGTGCCTCTCGAAGGATTTGAACTTGAGACCCAGTGTGGGTCCCAGAGGAACGGGCACAAACTCAGGGAGAGTGGAAGTCAGTCAGGAGTGGATAGCATCACTGGAGCCAAGACGGGGCTGACCGCCAGGTGGGACTCCAAACCACACTCTGCCAAGCCTGGAAGGACCACTGTGGGACACCTCCTGGGCTCCGCTCATCCCACGGCCTGAGTGTATATGCCACCATCCCCATCACCGTGGAGGACCACTTGCCCACACGTCCGCTGCTCACCCAGACACCTGAGCCTGATGCCAGCATCTGGCTGTAGAAAGAGGCCCACTGGCCCAGACGGATGGAGCTCTGGTGGGCCTGAGGGCTGCAGCCTCCATTCCATCCTAGCACCAGCTCGTCTGCCAGGAGGGCCTGCTGTCAGCAACAGTCCCTTTTATCTGAACACTCTGGCACCCCTCAGAGGCAGTGTGGATCTGAGGGACCCTCCAGTCTCCCACACCCATCATGGAAAATGGAAAAGACAAATTCTTTCAGTTTGGTGGGGAAATGACTTTCTAGAGAGGCCCGGAGTCTTGTCACACAGCAGGTTAGGTTTTGGAATTACTGAGGCCAGAGCCAGGGGTCCCAGGCCTGGAGCATTTAGGTGGCCACCTCTCTCCCTCCCATTGCAGACCTGCACTGTAGGAGTAGGTCAGCCTGTGGATGTTGTCGTCTTAGGACCCCTGGTTGTAAATATCAGAGGATCTCCAAGAGCTTTTGTTTGTGTGGATTATTTACCAGTATTTGCCATATTAGATGTTAAGACCAAGAAGATTTTAAATATTTATTAATCCACTTTAAAATAATTTTAAAACCCATTACGTGTTAACATAAACAACATTTTTTAATGGAAAATAATTATATTTTGTGAAACAAAAGCGTTCAGGGAGAAGAGCGGCCCTGGTTTACACTTTTACAAATCTCTTTAATTTGGGGCTTAATAGAAGGCAGCTGGATCCTCGTGTCTGCTTCTGCCTTTGGTCTGTTGTGATATCACATCCTGATGCCTCCAGGAGACTCCGCTGTATGTTTATGAGAGAACAGGAGTGAAAAAGACCAAAAGCTTCTCAGTAGTGTGAAAACGGCTTTGACCTTGCAGACCCTTGAAAGGGCCTCAGGGACCCTGACGGTCCGTGGACCACGCCTGGAGGATCACCCGGAAGATGATTCTCCCTGGACCGTCTCTGTGCGCCTCGCTCACTGCCTAGGGCCCAGCGCTGCCTTTGCCTTCTCTCTAGCCTGGGTGTCTCAGGAGGCAGCCTGGTCCAGTGGGAAGGCTGTGAGCCAGCCCTGGCTGGTTCCTGCCACCTCATAAGCTGTGTGACCTGGGGCTTCGAGCACTTGATGTTCCTCCGCCTCTATTTCCTCCTTCTTGCCGAGATGGATAATTCCTCCTCAGTGGGTGTCGTCGGGTTCAATGAGCTGCAATCAGCATTTGTCTCCAGCACGCTGCCCTCCCCAGGAGTGGGCAGAGAGGGGCAGGGTGGGCAGCGCTGACCTGGGCCTGCCTGTAGGCCGCCACCCCTCCGGATGGGGCAGCCGGAAAGAGGGGCCGCTGCTGGGGAGGGAGCCAGTCCAGACCTGATGATAGCCCCGCACCGGGCATTTGCAGGGTGAGCATCTGGCCCTCTAGGCTGCTGATTCCCAGGGTTATAAGGCAATGAGCAGGCAAAGGGGTGCGAGGAATGGCCTCTGCCTCTCACCAGCCAGGTTGGGAGTACTCTGCAGTCACTCTGTTTAGCAGGGTCGAGTGACCTCACAGGGATCTGCCACCCGATGGTGAAGAGGGGGCTGGTGTGTGTGTGTGTAGGGGGCTGGTCTGGTAGTGGCCTGAAGTGAGCACTCCCTTTAGCCCTTTCTTCTGTCTGCTTAAATGCTTTGCTTTGGGTAAGTCCTCTGTTTTGAAATCTACTCAATCTTGTGCACTTCAGGGGTCCCTGCAGAGTGGGGTTATTGCCTCTTCTCTTCACCTTCCCCTTCCATTGACCTCAGCCAGTGGGGTCATCAGGAGCCCTGCCTCACCATCCTGATTCCTGTCACCCCCCAGCCCTGCTGACCTAGCCTCAGTTGCCCCCCTCCTCAGAGCCTTGCCAGTGACCTGGGGAACACAGCTTTGCCTCCACGCAGCTGGCGCTTGCTCACATACCACCTGCAGCGGCCTTAAACAGACCTCAATTTCTCCGTGTATTTATTAAGGCCCTCTCTCGCGTTTTATTTTATCTGATTTGGCTTTTTGTGGCTTTCCTTCCTTTTGTACTAATGCTTCTCTCTATCTTATTTGCATTCAAATTACCTCGCCAGGTGGTTCACCAATCAGAGGTAAGAATGCTGTCCGTGCATCTGCCACACCACGCCTCGCCACGCCGTCACCACCACTCCATCCCGTCCCGTCCCGTCGTCACCTCCCCCATCCCCACCCCTCCAGCCTCCTCATCTCCAGCTCCGGCCCCTCAGCACCACCGGCCACCACACACATCCACTCTCAGCCATCCCCTCCTGTGACTCATCCATTCCAAGTCTGGATTGTGGACATAACTCAGCTCATCCCTGCCTTGGGGCTGCAAGCCCACTGACCAGGCCTTCTAGGCCAGCCCCGCAGACAGAAGGGGCTCTGCTGGCTCCTGCCGGGAAGCCAGGCCCTGGTCTTCAAGGCTGGCCAGAGATGGAGAATCTTCCCATGAGGTGGGGGAGCATGACCAAGCCTTGCCTTCCATCTCAAGAACCTCCTTGGTCTTGGGGCCTTCAGTCATTACTAGCTACCCCTTTAACACCCAGCCCTGTGGTAGAGTGAGGCTCCCCCTGTAAATCTCTCAGTCCAGCAAACACCAGTAAGGACAGGCAGTTAAGACTAACACAGAAGCTGGAATGCCAACAGAAATCAAGAGTCCTGGGTAGCCTGACCCCCTGACCTGTGAACCCCACTGCTTTCATGCTGCAGGACCCTACATTCTGGGATTCCAAGCCCAGACTGGACTCAAAGATCCACGAAGAGCCATGTTCAAGTCTGACTCAGCTTCATGTCCTCTGAAAACTCAGTTTCTCTCTCGAAAGTCTGTTTCCTCCTGTTTAGACTGAGGCCAGGGACCCACCTCAGGGGGCATGATGACTAGGGCAGAGGGAGAGGGTTGGGTATGGTCTGGCCCAGAGCAGACGTCCTGTGAAATGGTGGCTTCTGCAGTGTTAGTATTCACATCGTTTTCTCCCCGCCTCTCAGTATCCTTGGGCACCTCTAGATCCTCAGAGTTCAGGGCCAGGCCCCCACTGCCGGCTCATGGTGTTGGTTCCAGATTTGGGGTTTCTGTGTGCAGTAGTCTCAGGGTCTGCGTGGGGTCTCCTGACCAGTCCTGGGTCTTAGTGCAAGGGAGCCTCTTCATCCACCCAGGATCCCACCCAGGTACCACTTCCTGCTCTCACCTGTGGCACCAGCTTCCAGGACTCCCCTTTCCCTCAGCTGAACTGACCTTCTCTCCTTGGCCAGGGGCCTGACCCCCGCCTGCTTGAATGAGCGTTTTCTGTGGCAGCGTCCATCCATCCCATAAACGTGACCTGTTGGGTGCCCGTCAAGGCTGCTCTCGCAGGAGCTGGGTATTTGGCATGTGTCCTGGGTCCTCATGCTCCCTGATGCTGGTGGGGAGGGCTGACCAGGACCACAGAGCAAGCCAGCCCTTTCTCCCTCTGTGTTGGGGTCGAGCCTGAGCGTCGCTCTCCCCACCTCCAGTGTTCATAGCCCCTTCTGCTGCCCAGCATTTGGGTGATGAAAGAGGTATCAGGGTGAAGAGGCTGTTACATGTTACAGCTCAGACCTGCAGTGGGACCCTGCCCCCCGGAGCCTGAGCCACGAGAGCTCCTCCTCGTGGCTCCTGTCCCATTGGGTCAGGCGGGAGCAGGCAGTTCTGTCTGCGTCCTGTGTGGGTGTGACCGTCAGCCAGCCTGGGCTCTGGGAGGGGTAGGTCTGTGTAGGCAGGGGTTTCTGTCAGGCTGTGTCCTGTGGGGTTGTTAACTGTCCGTTGGAGCGTCCTGCGTGGGTGTGATTGTCTGTCAACTTGTTCCAGGGAGCGGGTGTTGCTTGTGCCTCGGGGTGTTCCTGTCACGACGGTTCGCCCGGTGCCCCTTCTCCAGCAGCAGTGTTCTCGGGCACTTACTGCCCGGGCTGGGGGTAGCCAAGTCCTGGTTTCACCCCCATCTCCCACCTCGCCCTTGCCTTGGCCTTCCCTACCTGGCACCTGGACCTGCCAGGACTGGTCCCAGCCCTTTCCTCTGCCCTCTGTGAGGGTCATTTTCAGCACCCACCCCCAGGTCTCGGCTCCTATCTGTCGTCTGCGGCCAGAGCAGCCCCTCAGGGCGCTGGCCCGAGTGGGAGCTGCAGCCTCCATTAGCCTCCTGAATTATGCAGGAGCCGCGGTGGGTCGAAGCACTTTAGCAGGGACCA
>SJXQ01008647.1:477899-488598 GCA_006408695.1 Aepyceros melampus
GGGTGCGGGCGCACACAGACGTGGGCCCCGGCCCCGAGAGCAGCCCGGTGTTGGTCCGCACCGACGAGGACGGTAGGCGGCGCCGGGGGACAGGCAAGGGGAGGGGGTGGGGGACAGGAGAGCTGCCTGCTACGGGCGAGGATGCACGGGACAGCCCGACAGGACACTGCAGGCAGGGGAGGCTGCACCTTGGGCTAGGCAAGAGATGTCCCCACCGGACGCCCAGGGCTCCGCCTCCCGAGCACCTCTGGGGGACTCCCCGTCTTCCCGGTACAGGCCTAATGGTCCCACCCGGGGAGATGGAGCACGTGGGACAGCCTGTGCCTGAATCCCAGCCTCGGGGCTACCCAAGCAGGGGATCCTCAAAAGGCTGAGGCCAAAGAGGGCGAGAACCAGGGAGGCTGGTGCTGGAGACACTAGTGAGGCTCACCTCACTAGACGTCAGGGTGACGGGCCCAGAGGAGACAGCACAGATTGTGCTGACTTGGGCAGGTCGAAGGCCTGGTGCCCCACCTCCCACCTCGGCCCTCCTCCCCGCCGAGTGAGGCAGTCCTGGGCCCGAGGGTCGCACAGACTCAGGCTCTTCCCCGTGCAGGTGGAGGGAGCCCTCCACGTTCCTCTGCAGGGCACACAGTCTAAGGCAACCGCATCAGGGGCAGTGGGGTGCGGGGGCATGGCCCTGGAGCTGCGCTGTGCCCGCCTGACTTCCTTCTCCTCCCGGTCCCCAGTGCCCAGTGGGCCACCGCGGAAGGTGGAGGTGGAGCCGCTCAACTCCACTGCCGTGCGCGTCTCCTGGAAGCTGCCCGTCCCCAGCAAGCAGCACGGCCAGATCCGCGGCTACCAGGTCACCTACGTGCGGCTGGAGAACGGCGAGCCCCGCGGCGCCCCCATCATCCAGGACGTCATGCTGGCCGAGGCCCAGGTGTGCCCCCGGGAGGTGGTGGGGTCGGCGGGCGGGCAGGCGAGCGAGACCGTTGCATTCCACTTCCTCTTTGGAGCCTAGGTTCACTCCCCTCTCCTGCTGCTGTCAGAGGGCCGGTGACACCAAGACATGCCGTGGCATTTGGGGAAGCGCTGAGACCAGGAGGTTAGGGCCAGCTGCCAGGAGCACTCCTTCCTCTGTCTTGGGTCTGCCCAAGCTGTCCCAACCCAGGCTCGGCCAGCCCCACCGGCCCTGGTGGCAGTCCCAGCCTGGCAGTCACCTCCGTGGCTCAGCCACAGGTGCCAGCAGTGCAGAGCTCTGTCGGCACGCCCCCAGGCCTCACTCTCCCCTCACCCCAAGCCCTCCTTGGTGGCTTGCAGGAAATGCACCCTCTGTCTGTTAGGCTGAGTTTTCGAGCTGTGCCTTCCTCCTCTCACAGCCGGGGCAGTCACCTCCCCCGTTCGGCTATTGTCCTGGCAGAGTTCCGTGAATCGGGCCGGGCTGATGTTTGCTCTCAAGGGCTGGGCTCACGGCCCGTCTCACTCACACCTCTATAGCCTTCCGTCTTCAGGGGACGGCGCTTCTGCCCAGGACCTTGGGGTGAGGTTCCTGGGGTATTCTCAGCACTGGTTGGCTATCCAGAAGGAGAGCCTGGGGCACTGGGAGACTGCGCGAACGGGCCAGAACTTCCCAGGAAGGGGTGGCTGAGCTCAGATAAGAGACCAGGTCTCAGGATTCCTGGGAAAGGCCTGTAATTGCTACCACGACTTCCCTCCCCACACATTCTGTTGATTCACGACACCTGGTGGCGTGTCTGTGCTGAAGGGCTTTCTGTCCAGAATCAGGGCCATGACGGGGTGGAGCCTGATTTCCCCCTAAGAATGCAAAACCGCTCCCCCCACCCCCCGCCCCGTCTGGCTCTTCACACCACCCCCGTCCTGCAGGCTGGGATCAGACTGGTGTTCTTCAGGCTGCATTTAGGGTTGGACTCACCCACAGGCAGGCAAGGCTTTCGTGTCCGGCTGGGTTCAGTTTTCTGCCCAGAGGGCGCACTCTGCCCAGCCAGAAGGGAGCAGGAGGAGAAGGCGGGCCTGTGACTGCATTCCTGGGGCAGGTTGAGGGTCTTCCTGGAGCCTCTGTGGGTGGACACACCCACCCAGAGGCATCCCGGGAATGGGCTCCCTCCGGCCCTGCCGCCCCGGGGGGGCCAGCAGCGCAGCTGCAGCCACTGCAGCTCCAGAGAAGCTGCTTCTCTTCAGGTGCCCCCTTCTGGTCCCGAGTGGTTAGGAGGGAGCTGGGCCATAGGACGCAGGGCACTGTCCTCTTGGTCTCGATCCCCTGTGACAGGAGGTAAACATGCGCCCGAGCTCTAGGGAAGCTGAGTAAAGGTGGAAGGGCCCGCCTTTGTCGCCCCCGACACCCGGACTGGGTCATTGTGCTCCAGGCCAGGAGGTGAGCAGATGGGGCCTGGTCCCCAGCCTGGCCACAGGGCCCAGCTGTCCCCCAAAAGCCTGGTCAAGGACATCACAGCCTGTCCTTCGCCACAGCACCATCTGCTCAGCCCGGGCCTCATCAGTGGCGTGCATGCCCCCACGACCGTTTGGCCAGACTCGTCTCTTTCGTGTGTGTGTCTCCGTCTCAAGTGTGTCTCTCGTGGCCGCTGACTCCACCTCCCCGTCTCTTTTCATCCCTGTGGTCTGCTTTTCCTTCCTCTCTGTTTCTGTCTCTCCCTCTCGCTGACTGCATTTTCATCTGTCTGTTCTCTTCTCTCCTGTGATCCCTTCCGTCCTCTGGCCCTGTGTTTTGCCTCAGCCTGTTTCTCTTTCCCTTCTTGTCTCTCAGTCTCTCCCTTGCAAGGCCCTCCACACCTACGCCTGGGTTGGATAGCAAGGGCATCCCCCATCCCCCTAGGCAAGGAACCTAGAGCAGGGCTGGGCCCAGCCACACCTTAGAAAGTGGCCGAGGCCAGGAGGGACAGCAGAGGGCCTCCTCCCATGTCTTGTCCCACACTCCTTGCTAGGACTTTCCAAGACAGCTTCCCAGAACAGGAGCAGCTGGGATTGCTGGACAGATATCAGACCAGCACTGCGAGGTGGTTGGACCAGAGGACCCCATGGTTTGGCAGTATCATGGCGTCGCTTCTTTGCTGTGCTGGACAGTTCTCAACCCCCAGCCCTCCAGTGCCCCAGGACCTTCCTCTCTCCACCCTCCATGCACCACAGCCTGGAGAAGAACGTATTGAGAATCAGCAGCTGCAGTAGCGCCAGCCCAGATCTGCGCCTTCCTATCTTGATGTTCAGGCATCCTGGGAAGGAACTGGGTCTTTCCCAGTGCCTGTGGGGCAAGGTCCAGACTCTGAACTTGGCACTCACAGCCTCTGTCATCATGCTGACCAGTCTGCCCCGCCCCTTCCAGCAGCATGTCTGTGCTGAGGGCTTTCTGTCCAGAATCAGGGCCATGAGGGGGTGGAGCCTGATTTCCCCCCCAGAATGCAAAACTGCCCCCCCCAACCCTGTCTGGCTCTTCACACCACCCCCGTCCCGCAGGCTGGGATCAGACTGGTGTTCTTCAGGCTGCACTCAGGGTTGGACTCACCCACAGGCAGGCAGGGCTTTCGTGTCCGGCTGGGTTCAGTTTTTCTGTCCCTTCCTGGGACAATATCGTATCTTGCCTAGAGCACACTGTATAATCTGTCTTCCCAAGTGGGATGGTTCTGAGAGTGAAAGGAGATGTTGTGAGTGATCATACCAGGACAGCAAGCTTAGACCAGGACTGTTCCCGGCAAACCCGTACAGCCATTTCCATGTACAATACAGACACTTCCTTGTCTCCCCACCCCTCTGCCTGAGCTGTAGGACCCACCCCCTCAAGTCTGGCAGCCTCTCCCTCTAAGCACCTCCAGGCGGCGCCCTCTGACCCCTCAATGTCAGGGAGCCCTGTTGCTCTGGCTCTCTGTCCTCCAGGTCTCCCCTCCTCAGCCTTGGTGCCCCCAGCTGGGCTTGTGAGGCAGGGGCTGGGATCTTTGGATGGCGAGTGGTCCTGGGGTGCCACCGCTCTGGCCTGTGCCTGCCACCAGCCTTCCCCCAATCAGGCCCCCTCAGGGCCAGAGTCCTTCACATCCTGTCTCCCTTTCTCTCCCTCTCCTGCGGTCAGTGGCAGCCAGAGGGTCCGAGGACTATGTAAGTAAGAGGTGTGCGAGCGCGGGCAAGACCTGGGTTAGGCTGGGCTCGTGGGACACTCCCCCCGCCCTGCCTCTCCTCCCAGCCTGAGCCGGCAGATCCGCAGGGCACCAGCCACATCTGGAGAAAATTGGCGTTTACGCCGAGCCCCGAGCTGAGCAGCGATTGGCATTTTCTCTAATCCTTACTTCTCGCTTGTCAAGCAGCAATTTCAGGCCAGTGTTCGAGATCGACCAGGCCCTGGCCCTTGCTCTGGCCAGATGGGGATGGAGTTAAATCTGATTCTGATCGTTAGGCCTTATTGATCCCTGGAGTGAAAAATCACCTGCTCCAGGCCCAGGCTGGGAGGTGGGTCTGGGGGCTGGGTTCAAGCATCAGTGTGTTCTGGAGCCCCAGCCCTGGGAGACCCTCCAGCCAGGGCAGAAGGGGCCTGCGAGGGTTTGGTGGTGGCTGCAGCAGCCCCACCCGAGGCTCAGAGCTGGAGGGACGCCAGGGCTGGTGGTGACAGCTCTGTTCCCACTGCGCGGTGGTCCCCTCCCTCTTCCCACTGTTCCCTCTGCGTGGTGTGGCTTGGCCTCCCATGGTGTTTCTCCGCATGTCTCTGGAAACGATGCCTTGGCTGGAAATGGGCATATGGGTAAGGCCTGCCAAGGCAGGGGGACACTGCCCTGGCTGACTTTTCAGGCGTCACCGGGGACAGTATGCTCCCCAGGGTGGGGAGGTTCCCTGTCCTCTTCATCTCTCCTCCCTGCCCCAGCAAGCTTTGCAAGGCATATGGTGCTCACAGAGCCAGGGCCTGGATGGAGACAGGGCTCCTACTCAGTCCTGCAGGGTGGCGCCTCGGCCCGCCCCTCCACTTCCCTCTGTGGTGTGTGTGTGCATGCGTTAGTGTCTACAGGTGGCCTCCGCCTGCGGGTGCAGGAGGAGGCGCAGGCTGCATGGGTGTGCGTGACAAGGGCCGGGCGAGGTGCTACGTGCGTGCAAGGCTGTCTGCCCTGTGTGTCACGTGACCCAGACCTCACGAGGTATCACTCACAGTACAATGCAGTGGAGGAACAGTGTGGCCCTTTGTTCTTGTCTGAAAGGAAGAATGAGCAGCTTGTCTGCCTTAGGCTTGTGGCTCCCTGGAAAGGCTGGGTCCTCCTGGGCACACATCCACCTGCCTGTACTGCCTCCCGCAGGGTCCAGCACTGCACAGCCCCCCTCCCAAGACCTCTGGCCTCGTGTGCCTGGGGTGGCTGGCCTGGTCTGGTCCCTCCTTGCTCTCCTGTGATGGGAATGGGCCCCTCCTCCTCCTTTAGGAAACCACCATCAGCAGCCTGACCCCGGAGACCACCTACTCCATCACAGTGGCCGCCTACACCACCAAGGGGGACGGTGCCCGCAGCAAGCCTAAAATTGTCACGACCACGGGGGCAGGTGAGTGAGGGTTTGGGGTCGGAGCTGAGGGCGGGGCCGAGAGGAGGGCAGGGCCGGAGCATAGCGCGTCGTTGTTCAGTCCCAGGACGGCCCACCATGATGGTCAGCACCACGGCCATGAACACGGCGCTGCTCCAGTGGCACCCGCCCAAGGAGCTGCCCGGGGAACTCCTGGGCTACCGGCTGCAATACCGCCGAGCCGACGAGGCGCGGCCCAACACCATCGATTTTGGCAAGGACGACCAGCACTTTACAGTCACTGGCCTGCACAGAGGGGCCACCTACATCTTCCGGCTCGCTGCCAAGAACCGGGCCGGCCTGGGCGAGGAGTTCGAGAAGGAAATATCGACCCCCGAGGACGTGCCCAGTGGTTTCCCCCAAAACCTGCGCGTGATAGGGCTGACCACATCTTCCACGGAACTGATCTGGGACCCCCCGGTGCTGGCGGAGAGGAACGGGCGCATCACCAACTACACCGTGGTGTACCGTGACATCAACAGCCAGCAGGAGCTTCAGAACGTCACTGCCGACACCCACCTGACGCTCTCCGGCCTCAAGCCAGACACCACATACGACATCAAGGTCCGCGCACGCACCAGCAAAGGCACCGGCCGCTCAGCCCCAGCATCCAGTCCCGGACCATGCCCGTGGAGCAAGGTGTGTGCTGCGGGCACGTGGCTACGCCTGGGGACCTCTGCTCTCCTTGACTCACTGACCTCTGGCGACTGTGAGCCACCAACCTCTGGTGTGTGACCCTCCAATCTCTCATGACCATGATCACTAACCTCTAGTGAACAGGCGCCACATTCTCTGTGTGTGGCCTCTGACCTCTGCTGTCCTTGGGCTACTGACCTCTTCTGGGCAACTCCAGTCTCTCGTGACCTTGACCCACTGATCTCTCATGACTGCATCACTGCTCTTGGGTATGCAACACTAACCTCTTGGGGCCACAACCCCCTGACCTCTAGTGAACACGGTCCACTGTGCTCTGATGCGCGGCCACGTGGCTTCTCGTGACCAAGCCCACTGACCTCTGGTCACGCTGACCTGCGTCTGTAAGCTCCAGCTTCACCCGTGCCCTTCTGGAGAGCCTGACCACGGGTCCTGTGGCTTCTGCCCTGCTCAGTTCTTACCATGAGGAAGAGCCGGGGCTGGGAGCTGAACTCTGTGCAGTGGAAGCTGGCGGGAGTCGGGGTTCTGGCCCTCTGCAGCCATCCCTAATCCCCCGCACCTTCCCCCTCCCACAAATCTCTTCCCAGTGGGGAGCCCTCCAGGCCCTTATCCCCCTTAGGCAGCCAGAGGTGACTCCTCCCTCCTTACATCCCAACAGTGTTTGCCAAGAACTTCCGTGTGGAGGCTGCAATGAAGACATCCGTGCTACTCAGCTGGGAGGTGCCCGACTCCTACAAGTCAGCAGTGCCCTTCAGGGTAGGTGGGGCCAGCTGGCCCGACACACGCAGTCCCGCTGCGGGCGTCGCAGTCCCCGCCCACGCATCTGTGTTCACTAAGCTCTGTCCCGCAGGCCTGGGAGGGGGCCCCTCACCCAAACACGCTGCCTGCGCCCCCCCTTCCCTTCCCGTGCAGATCCTATACAACGGGCAGAGCGTGGAGGTGGACGGGCACTCCATGCGGAACTGATCGCAGACCTGCAGCCCAACACCGAATACTCATTTGTGCTGATGAACCGCGGCAGCAGCGCGGGGGGCCTGCAACACCTCGTGTCCATCCGCACGGCCCCCGACCTCCTGCCGCACAAGCCACTGCCAGCCTCAGCCTACGTTGAGGACGGCCGCTTCACCCTCACCATGCCCCGCGTGCAGGAACCCGCACTCGTCAGGTGTCCAGACACGTCTCGGGAGGGTGGGGGGAGGAGGGCAGGGCTGGCCATGCAAGAGCCAGGGGAGGACGGTCCTGATTCTCCTCTGCCCACCCAGGTGGTTCTACATCATGGTGGTGCCCATTGACCGCCTGGGAGGGAGCATGCTGGCGCCACGGTGGAGCACGCCTGAGGAGCTGGAGCTGGACGAGGTGCCTGGGGACCCGGCCGGGGCAGCCCTGATGGCAGTCCCATTGCGCTGGTTGGCTGTGCCCCGGGGACTCCCCCCAGACTGGAATTATTCTCTGATTGGCAGCCTGCCCACGTCTCTAAGGAGACGCACTCTGAGCTGGCTCCTGGGAGCTTTCAGAGAACTCCTGGAGGGCTTACCGAGACCTCCCCAGAGGGGTTTGTGGAGGATCCCCTGGGGTGTGAAGTGGCAGAGACGTCTCTCAGATCTAGAGAATCTCGGGCCCTGTGATCCTTGCAGTCTCCAGGGGTCTAGAGGCCACAGACGGGCTCGAGTGGAACCCAGCAGTAGTGGGCAGCCAGCCCTCTCTGGTGAGGGTGAGGGGCAGGTTACCCAGAGGGCCCCTTCTTAGCAGGTTGGTTGGAGTCAGGCCAGGCTCAGGCCCCTAACATGGATGGTGAGCCTAGCCTCAGCCCAGGAGCGTGTGCTCCGAGTCCCCTGTGTGACTCCTGTGCTCTGCTGCCAGCTGCTGGAGGCCATCGAGCAGGGCGGCGGGGAGCGGCGGCGGCGCCGGCGGCAGACGGAGCGGCTGAAGCCATACGTGGCCGCTCAGGTGGACGTTCTCCCGGAGACCTTCACCCTGGGGGACAGAAGAACTACCAGGGCTTCTACAACCGGCCGCTGTCTCCAGACCTGAGCTACCAGTGCTTTGTGCTCGCCTCCCTGAAGGAACCCGTGGACCAGGTCTACCCGAGACCCCAGGCCTGACCAGACACCCCCAGACCGTCTCAGACACCCCAGAGGCCCCAGACCTGCACTGCGTCTCAGGGCACTAACCCCTAGGATCCAGAAGGCCAACCCGACCTGGCCCTAGGGGCCCAGTGAGCTGACCAGGCCCAGGTCAACCTCTTAGTTCCGGGAGACCCAGCCCAGAGTCCTTTCTCCAGGATTGGGGGTTGGAGGATGGGCAGTCTCACCCCGGGGCTCACCCGCTCTGCTGTTCCTCCACCGGGTCACAGAAGCGCTATGCCTGCAGCCCCTACTCTGACGAGATCGTGGTCCAGGTGACACCAGCCCAGCAGCAGGAGGAACCCGAGCTGCTGTGGGTAACGGGCCCTGTCCTGGCAGTCATCCTCATCGTCCTCATTGTCATCGCCATTCTCCTGTTTAAGAGGTGAGCGCTCTGATGGACGGCCAGCTGCCGTGGACCCCCAGGCCCGCCCCGGCCAGGCACATGCAGGCCAGGGCAGCCACGCCGACCTGCAGCCCGGGGTGCACGCTCCTGGGCTCGGAGGGGAGCCAGGAGAGCAAAGCAGTGTGTGTGCACACCCACTGGTGTGAGCCTGGGTGTGATGAGCAGCCGCGCACCTTCACAAAGGATTTGTTCGGGTGCGTCCCTGGGGCGTGTCCGTCTGTCCGTCTCTGTGTTTTGGTGGATGTGAGCCTATCTCTCAGCTTCAAAACACCACCTCCTCCTGGCCTCCTGCTTTCAGCATCCCCTCTGCCACCAGCCCTAGATGACTCCCAGCCTGACTCCCCTGCCCAGGCCTTGAGAGGTCCAGACCCAGCTCCAGGTCCACGTGCCCACGGACACTCACTTAATGGACATTTATTCAGTGCCCGCTGTGACCACAGCATCCACAGCTGTCCCAGACAGAGGGTGTGTTGACCCTCCCACAGCCCTCCCCCCAGGGTCCCTGTCACAGGGGATGGGCCCCCCACCCAGTTACCAACCGGAAGTCCAGGTGTCATCCTGGACCTCCTCCCTGCCACTTACCCCCAAGTCTCTTGTGGATATCACTTGACCTGCCCCCCACCCCACTGTGAGCTCCCCATGAGGCACGCCTCAGTCCTGCCTCTTGCGTAGCTGTGGCTGCCGCCTCTTACCGTGCCCGTTCCTCTCTGTCCTCCTCCCAGCCTGAAGGGTATTTGCAAAGATTTACTTTGTCACCCTCAATATAAAACTTCTCAGCTTTAACTGGAGAGTCTTATAGCCTGTCTGCAGCCTGATGGTCCATCAGATGCCTGGCTGCTCTGGCCCCTGCCACCACCCCTACCTCGTCACCGGCCTGGCCTCCGCCCCTCCACCGCACTCTTGTCCCATCCTTGGAGACGCCTTTCCAGGCTCTGGTGCCACAAGGCTCTGCCAGGCCCCTCCCGCTCCCTTCTCACTCTGCCCACCCCCCACCGCACCCCCCGTCTGGTGGTGCTGCCACGGGAACATCTCTGGGCCTGTTTCCAGCACCCAGCCCAAGGCTGTCACCGCACGCTTGTTGGTCCTTGTGTCTGCACACAGGTGCACACCCGAGGGGGCCTGTGCCCAGTGCCCCGTCTCTCCCTGCCCTTGACCCTGACCCCTGACCTAGATCCAGTGCCTGCTACCTGAAGTTAGCTCCTTCCTCCCAGGCTGAATAGGGACAAGCTCACCTGGTTCAGGGCCGGAAGATCCCTGGGTGGGGAGCCTGAGGAGCGACTCCCACACCCACTCAAGCCCCCTCCACTGCCATCTGGGTCCTGGTGTATGCCAGGAGAGGTGACCCCCTCCCTGTGAACGCCACGTGGGTGCCGTAGATCCGTCCACAGTGCCCCACTGTGTCACGAGAGGGCCTGAGTGTGTGTGGCGGAAACAGTGATGGTTCCTTTCTTCTGTCCTTGCCTGTCTTTCGGGACCTAGTAAACAAGAAAGGTAGGAGTCTTCCTTCTCTCTTCACACACCTCCCCCTTCACTTCTTTTCCCCGTGCGCACTGTGGGCCCATCTGGGAGGGGCGCTGCTTGGACCAGAAGCCTTCTGGCCTGCAGCTGTCTGGTCAGCTCAGCAGACGCTGGGGCCGGCTCTGTCACTCTCTCCACCTGTGCCCTGCACAGGGGGTGCCCCTTCTCAGGAGGCAGGCTTAGCTCAGAGCTCCGATGCTGCCCATGCATGCATAGGCCGACTCGGAACTCCTCAGAGCCTGCCCCCAGGCTCCCAGGTGTCTGAGGTCGCCACAGCGCTGCAGGAAACAGAGCCTGGCCTGTGTGCAAGGAGCGCTGGCTGCAGGGCAGTGGGGAAGTGTGTGGGGCACACTGATGCACACTCGCATAAGTTTCCTCCCCGACACAGCTGTGTCCACTGTGCAGAAGCCTTGGATACTTGTCAGCAGATGGACCCCACAGTCTGTCTTTGATCCTGTCC
>SJXQ01008647.1:500110-527225 GCA_006408695.1 Aepyceros melampus
CCCTGACCCAGTGCTCTCCCTGGGCAGTGCTGGCGTGGGCCGCACCGGGGTGTTCATCACACTGAGCATCGTCCTGGAGCGGATGCGCTACGAAGGCGTGGTTGACATGTTCCAGACCGTGAAGACCCTGCGCACGCAGCGCCCAGCCATGGTGCAGACGGAGGTATGCAGGCCGCTGGCCAGGCTGAGGCTGGCTCCTCCAGACACATGCCGCTGGCATTGCCCGAGGCGCAGGGGGCGGTGAGCCGGACACACTCCTCGCTCAGCAGCTGTTGCACTGGGTGTCAGTGGTGTGCCTGGCTCCCAGCTGGGGTCGCACGTGGCAGTACTTGCAGGGGTACAGGGGCAAACCGGGGTGGCAGGGGGGGAGCCTGAGCAGACATCTGGGCCCAGCCCCTGCTCCTGGCCAGCAGAGGCCAAGTCCATGACCCACAGTGGGGAGGCCTGAGCAGACGTCTGGGCCCAGCCCCTGCTCCTGGCCAGCAGAGGCCAAGTCCATGACCCACAGAGGGGAGGCTCGAGCAGACATCTGGGTCCAGCCCCTGCTCCTGGCCAGCAGAGGCTAAGTCCATGACCCGCAGGGGGGAAGCCCGAGCAGACGTCTGGGCCCAGCCCCTGCTCCTGGCCAGCAAAGGCTAAGTCCATGACCCGCAGCGGGGAAGCCCGAGCAGACGTCTGGGCCCAGCCCCTGCTCCTGGCCAGCAGAGGCTAAGTCCATGACCCGCTGGCTGCAGCGCATGTGCCCTTGGCCATGTGTGGGGGGGTCCGCCCATGCTGACCGGCCCCCTGTCCCTTAGGACCAGTACCAGCTGTGCTACCGTGCGGCCCTGGAGTACCTCGGCAGCTTTGACCACTATGCAACGTAACTACCGCCCCCTCTCCTCCGCCACCCCCACCTGGGGGCTCCGGAGGGGACTCAGCTCCTCTGAGCCATACCGACCATCGTCCAGCCCTCCTGCACGGATGCTGTTGGGACCACAGCATTTCAGGAACATTGCCACACCGCACAGAGAGCCCAGACTGCCCTGGGCGAGGGGGTGGGCCCGCAGGCAGGCGCCCCGGTGGGGTCTCTGTCTGCTAGGCCTGCCCCGGAGCCACTGCGAACTCTCTGTTCTGCTGCCGCGGTTCTCATGCTTTCATGGGGTGGGGGGATGGGAGCAAAGCCTCCCTTTTTATACATTAAGTGGGATTATAGACAGGGATTATAGCCTCTTCCCTCTGACTTTTCTTTTTGCAAATTCTTAACTGCAGACTGGGCTGCTGTGGGGGACGGGGGAATAGTTTGTTTTCTCCTTGAGTTCACTTTGGATCCTTTCCTTCGGTACGACTTTCGCTGCTGCAGGACGGAGCGTGCCTTCCCCATGTGTGTGGAGCCGGGGCTGCCAGCCTGAGCGGAGGCACCGCTGACCTGGCTGTCCTTCCAGTCCTGCTGACAAGACCCTGTTTCAGCCAAGTGCAGGGAAACACATTTGGGGGGTTTAATTTCTGTTCCATTTTTCCGTAAGAGCCTTATTTGAGGCCCCACAGACAGTGGTGGAGGAGAAGAAATAGGAGGCCCTCACCCCCAGTCGTCTATTCCAGTGCGTGTGTAACATTCACAGCCCAGAACCACAGATGTGTCTGGGGGAGCAGGCATTCCTCATCACCATCGTGTTTTGCAAAGGTTAAAGATAAAGCAAAGACGAAAAACAAACAAAAAAATCCAAAAAAAAGAGAAAACCCAAGAAAAAAAAAGAGAGGTACCCCCTGGCCTCTGCTTCAAACCCCTGAGAGGGTAGGTGACTCTGGGTGCCTGGGGGTTCCCTCTGGGAACCCTGCCTTTTGTCTGGCATTGCAGGATGGCACGGTGTTGGTAGGCTGTGGGTCTGGCCACGTGGCCGAGACGGTGGGCACGGTCAGGATGTGTGCCACGCCCCACACACCTCAGGGCCAAGCAGGGGTGCGGCTGGCCGTTCAGGTCCAGGCCAGTGGGCCTGGTAGCACACGTCTGTCCTCCGAGCGGGGGCCAGATGACTTCCTTCCCTGGTTTGCAGCTGTCTTCAAAGCCCCCAAGGAGCTCTCTTTTCCACTCCTTTAAGATGCCCTCCTAAACCAATGTGGCAAGACTACTGGACTTCTCTCAATGGTACTATCCTCAACCCTTATTATCTCGGCTTGCGAGGGGCAGGGAGAGGGCCTCTTCCTCTAGGCAGCACTATCTAGGTAGGTAAGTGGGGGCGGGAAGGGTGCATAGCTGTTGTAGCCGAGGGATGCGAGATGGACGTCCCCAGGTCTAGCTAGGCTGTCGAGACCAACAGTCCAGGGTTGGTAATGTTGAGTGAGACATTCGTTTTTACCTTGTGGACGCTAGTGCTGTAGAGCTCACTGTTGTACACAGTCTGTTTTCTATTTGTTAAGGAAACTACAGCATCATTGCATAATTCTTGATGGTATTAAATTTGAATAATCAGATTTCTTACAAATCGAGTCTCTAGTCTCCGCTCTTTCTGGAATGCAAGTCTGGGCTGTCAGTCCCTCGGGGTGGGTTCTACTGATTTCCTGCTCCTCAGGAGACAGTGTGACTGTCCTGAGGATCTGGTGCCGAGACGGGCTCCCGAGATGGAGACCAGTTTCAGATGGGAGCCTGAAGATGGAGCCACCAAGTGTGTGGAGGGAGCCACTTGCGTGAGCCCCAGCTCCCGGGGCTGGCAGCACACCCCTGCCAGATTCTGGGTCGCCACATCCCCTTCTCCTTCACGCCCTCGCTCTCCTTTTCCCCTGCTCTGAGGAGAAGAGTGGCACTGTGGCAGTGGCGGCCAAGAACGTGTGGAAATTGATTAGAGGATACTAGTAGTTCTCGCAGTGTGGGTATGAGACCCAGTGCGGCCACCCGGCTCCTGGACATGGAGCGGCATTGGTGGTGGCCTCCCCACTGGTAATCAGGTAAGTCCTACCAGGTTGGAACCTTGGAACCTCTGGGGACAAGAGAGACAAGGTCCAGAACAAGTGGAGAAGAGAAATCCATGTGATCAGCAGTGACCAGACTAGAGAGAGTTCTGTGGTGAGCCCAACACAGAGGTGCTCTGGCAGCACCTCACCTGCAGCGGGCTCAGGACGGGCTTCCTGGAGGAGGTGACGTAAGCCACCTGATTGTTACATAGGCTAAGTGAGGCTTGCTTTCAAAAGATGAGAACAGCATTTCAATGGAGAGAGCAACTTGTACAAAGGCTTGGAAGCAAGAAACAGACTAACAGATATGATAGACTACAGAGAACACCCATGACTGGGGTAGAGAGACATAAGGAGACTGAAGGCAGCTGAGGGGTTTGAGCCTCTGTACCATGCTGAACAGAGGCTCTATACCATGCCTTTGAAGCCTTCGCTGCCCCCCAGTGTTGCCAGCAGTCTCTGGCAGCTGTGGTTTCTCTAGCTCCTAGCTCAGTGCCTGGCATATTTCTTTTCATTCAGAAAAACAGTGCCATCATTGCATTATTCTTGATACTAAATTTAAATTTCCTAATAATGAGCCATTAAACATTTTCAAGTGAGGGTAGGTATCAGATTGTCACTTGAAGAGCAATAGTATATGAACTGTACCAGGCAGGCTCTGCACACACTGCTTTATGGACATGATCACTTAGCCTCAGATCAACTCAGCGGGCAGACCACACCGGGCAAGTCGGTGCCAGAGCTGGGACCTACAGCTGGTTTTGGCTGTTCCAGAGCCCCTGCCCTTTCCATTGTCTGGTGCCAGGCTCCCTCTTGGCTGTCACCCGCTCCCAACCCACTTCTCGAGCCTCCAGGGCTCCCCATCTACAGGTGCCCCGGTCCGGCATCTCTTCTCTTCCTCCCTCACAACTAGTTGCCCAGCCCTGCCCTTCTGGCCTCTTCTGCACCTGTTTGAGTCTCTGCATTTCCGGGACCCGCCCTCTCCTGCCTGGACTGCTGCCATGCCTGCTCCCTGGTCTGCCTGCCCCCAGCCCTGCCCCAGCCAACCCATCCTCGGCATTGCCACCAGAGTGATTATGTTAGCAGACGTGACCACAACACTGTTCTGACAAGACCCGGCCAGGCCTTCACAGTCAGCCCAGACTCCATGGGTTTCTGGGGCTGCAGGACCCTGCTGTGCAAGTAATTTGAAACAGGTCTTTTTCATGTGACCCTCACAGCAATGTGTGGGGTGGGTCCTGTTAGGCCATTTTGTAGATGAGAAAGTGCAGCCTATTCAACAGATAACTTGAGCACTTGCCGTGGGCTACTCACATTGGGGCACAGACTTCTGCCCGGGTGGTGTTGATCCTCTTAGCAGGAGGATAACATGCGCGTGAAAAATAATACATGTATATAGTTTGTTAGAAAGTGATAGGTTCCATAAAAGCGGGGAGGAGATTAGACACATGGGGAAGGTTTGGTTAATAATCAGGGTGGTTGGAGGAAGCAGATTGAAAAGATGGGATTTGAGGAAAGACAAAGCTGGTGATAGACTGGCCTGAACGTCTTTGAAATGAGCATCCAGGCTGAAGGAGCAGCTGGAGCAGAGGCCCTGGGCGGGAAGTGCCTCGTGGGTTGAGGCACGTGTGGCCGTGACACCGTGAGCAGGGGATGGGAGAACAGTGGACGATGAGGTTGGAGAGGAAATGGCGCAGCTTCTAGGCTAATGGGAGGACTTTGGCAGAAATCCAGGTGTAGTGAGCAGTGGCTAGACACCAGTTCTGTCTTGGAAGCAGAACTAAGAGGATTTATTTATGGACTGTATGAGAGAAAGGAGTCAAGGCTGACCCCACAGTTTTGGCCTAAGCAACTGGATGGAGTTGCCATCTATTGAGATGGGGAAGCTATACATAGGAGCTGAGGAATTTGGAAATTTCAGGAGAGTCTGCTTGACTCTCCAGAGCTCTTTCTCCACTGCTCCCTGCCCATAGCTAGAGACAGAATCAGATGCATAGAGGAGAAAATATATATATTTAGAAGGAAATACACCAAAAGCTGTGAGTGTGGGTGGCTTTTTTCTTCATAATTTTCTAAATTTTCTGTAAATGCTATTTTAAAAAGGACAAACTTTTAAAATAGTATAATACTTCATTTTATTTCACCATGCTGTGCCTCTTGGGGGAATCTTAGTTCCCTGACCCAGGGGATCAAACCCATGCCCCTGAAATGAAAGCACTGGGTCCTAACCACTGGCCTGCTGGGGAACGCCCCACACTTCATGTTTTAGCGCAACAAAAACCTTCCATATAGAAGTTAAAACATTAGAGTTTCCACCCTTTCCTTGCCCCCCAGCTCCCTGGGGGGAATTCCAATTTATTCTTTATTCTTCTGGACATTCTATATGAGTCTTGAAACATGTCTAAGCTTTTGTATTCATACAACTGTCGTCCTGTTGTTCATAGCTTTCTGCAAATTGCTCTTTTCATATTAGTGGGAACTTCTTTCCGTGTTAGTTTTTACCTGAGCGACTGGACTGAAACGGCTACATACTCTTCTGTTATGGATCCGCCATAAAATTTTTTAATGGTTATTATTGTAGCTTTTTTATTAAAGGAAAAAGCAGATACCGACTTTCCGGGTGCTATAGTGGATAAGCATCTATCTGCCTGCCAGGGCAGGGGTCACAGGTTGGATCCCCAGCCCGGGAAGACTCCACATGCCACGGAGCAGCTAAGTCCATGAGCCTCAGCTACTGAGCCCAGGCGCCCTGGAGCCTGTGCTCCACGAGAGAAGCCAGCTCTGTGCGAAGCCCGCTCAAGGAACCAAGGAGCAGCCCTCGCTCGCCACAGCTAGAGAGAGCCCGCGCACCTTTTCTTTAGTAAAAATAATTTAAATAATGCCAACAGTCTTAAAGAGACAAAACCAAAGGTACGTTTTCCTCCCTCCTCCCCACAACAGTTTCATTTCCTAGAGCTTCTGATTTTAGTCGTTTGGGTCTAAGCACTACCTCTTTCACAGTAAACCGCATAGTAGTACACCTGGTGAGTCCTCACAATAAAACCTGTGGAATTTGGTCAATTTAGGTGAACTCCCACCTGTTCCTCTTGATTTTGTTATATCTCTCTCTTAATTCTTTACGAGCTCTCTCGTGACTTTAAACAATATATTTAAACATTTATTTCCTGATTTATCACCCCGAGCAGTATCCTTTTGATTATCCTCTATGAAGAATGAGAAAATTAGCTTACTCTCCTTGATTCTTCCTCCTCCAACTACCATTTTTTATTTCTCATTGTCAAGGTTTATAGTATTTTCTAATCTGTTAGTATAATTGTCGATTCTAAATATCAAAAACCTATAAACAGCATTTTAACTGGATGTTTATGAAAAATCTTTCCAGCATCAATTTCAAATAGGTCTCTACTTTTGTCTTTATTTCCTTCCCTTCTGGAGCACACTCCACTCCCACAGTTTCTTATACAGCATTTTGGGCCTTTTTCTTTACTTTGGTAGAATACCTCTCACAAATGTTTTCTCATAGGATTATAAACTCTCTGATTATTGTATTCCTGAAAATATCTTTTTCTTATATTCACTCTCAGTTTTAAATTTGTCTGGCATGGGCTTCTTTATTGGGAAAAAAAAATTGGGGATATCCCTGGCAGTCCACTGGTTAAGACTCTGCACTTCCAGAGCAGGGGAGTGCGAGTTGCGAGTTCAGTCCCTAGTCTGGGACCTAAGATCCCTCATGCTTTACAATGAGGCCAAAAAAAAAAAAAAAGTTTCCAGAAACTTTTAAAGCTATTGTTTCTAGTACTGTATGAACCAGTTGGTGAGGAGGAGGGTTATATAGCATTGTTGATGCTTTAGCTAACAAGTTTCTTTATCAAGTTACCTTGATACTTGCTTGATCACCAACTTGATTTTTTTAATTGTAAATTCTGAACTTAAACCCAGTTCAGGCTTCACTTGGGAAGAATGACCCTTGACTCAGGGATCTTGGGCTTGTGCTTTTCTCAGCCGTGGTGTGTCCATCAAGCTGAGTTCATCTACTTACTATCTTTCAGAATTTTTCTGTTTGAAAATCCTTTGGAGTATAGCTAATATGAGTACTTGAATTGGGGTTTTCCCCCAAAATACTTATTTGTTTAGGTCACCTTTCTCCCTGTCCTGATTGGTAACGTCTCCTTTTAATCACATTTGAAGTTATTATAAGTACAGCATCTACTCTGTACTCTGGGCCTGAAGTTTGTTTCACTTGTCCGTTCATCTAGTCTAAGCCAGAACTACTCATTTAACTTGTGTGGCTTTGTTTCATTATCTAACACAGCTAGCTAGTCCCCCATCATTATATTTTTATTTAATTAGTGCAAAAAAATAATTAGTGCCAGTCCCTGTTTTTCCTCTGCTAGATATTAAATTATTTTTTGAAAACTCCATCCTCAATTCTGATTGCAGATTTTATTGATAAAATTGACAACAATGTATCTGAAGAATATATGTTAATGTAAAACAAAGAAAAGCTGATTGGACTCTAAACGAAGCCTAGAATTTAAGATCAAAATTAAGCTTGCCCATCCAGCCCTGCTGAGAGGGAGGAAACACTGTCTGATGTGTGCAGCCATCCCAGCTTCCAGAACGGGGGCTGTAAGGCAGGCAGTGCAGGCTGTTCGCATCCCCAGGGTCCACAGCCTGTGGACGTTATGCTCTTCTTCAGTTCTTGGCTCATCTCTCCTTGAACCTTTCACCCCAGCTTTATCTAAATACCAGGGTTTCTCAGGCACACTTTGCAAAACCTTTGTGACAATCAAGGGGTTAAATCTAAATTTTTCAAATCAATAAGAACAAAAGTAAACACCCTAATAGAAAAATGGGCATGGACACAAATAGGCAATTTACAAAAGAAGATACATAAATTCCAATAAAATAGGGGGAAATACTCAGCCTCACTATTAATCAAAGAAGTACAATCGAAGGAACAGGGAGGTACTGGTGTGCGACAATCAATGGACAAAAATGCGATAATATGCTGTGGGGATTTGAACACCTAGGTGGCGCTGGTGGTACAGAACCCACCTGCCAGTGCAGGACACCTAAGAGGCTCTGGTTCGAGACTCCCTGGTGCCCGGGAGATCTGGAAGAGGGCAGGGCAACCCACTCCAGCATTCTTGCCTGAGACTCCCATGGACAGAGGAGCCTGGTGGGCTACAGTCCATAGGGTCGCAAAGAGTCAGACACGACTGAAGCAACTTAGCACACACACGCATATTGCTAGTAGGGATAGAATCAGCTTCTATCTTTTTAGGGGGAATATTTGCCTTGTCTATCAAAGGCTGTAAAATATGCTTTGCCTTTGACTCAGTGATACAATTTTAGGAATTATATAAAGGAAAGTGAAACAAAGAAAGAAGGTGAAGTCGCTCAGTCATGTCCAACTCTTTGTGACCCCATGGACTGTAGCCTATCAGGCTCCTCCGTCCATGGGGTTTTCCAGGCAAGAGAGCTGGAGTGGATTGCCATTTCCTTCTCCAGGGGATCTTCCCAACCCAGAAATTGAACCCTGGTCTCCCGCATTGCTGGCAGACGCTTTACCATCTGAGCCACCAGGGAAGCCGATTTTATATAAAGGAAACAATCATACAAACATTAAAAAAAAAAAAAAAAACAACTATAGGCAAAGATCCATGGCAGCATTGTTAATAATACTGAAAAGTTAGAAACAACCCCAAACACACACACAAACATAGTCTACAGCCTGGCACAAGTGAATTTGGAGACCATCAGTATATGCATCACTTGGGAGCATTTTAGAAAATGAATCTCAGGCCCCACCCTAGACCTACTGAATCAGAATTTGTAGTTTGACAGTTTCTTAGGGCATGTGTGAAAGAAAAAAGCACAGGCAAGGATTTACACATTTTAAAATGTTAGCAGTGATTTTTCCAGGTGGTGATGCTGTTTGGTTTTCTGTTTGTTTTTATTATTGCTGTTGTTTGCAGCAACTCCCCATCCCCACCCCAGTGCGCACATGCATGCATGCGCACGCACACACGCACACACACACCTTTATGGACTTCAACTATAAAAAAGGAATCTCCATACTACTTTTCCCACGCTAGTAGTTGGGGCCAAGAAGAACATAGAAAAGGTTCTGGAAACTCCAGGACAAATGAGGGTCCTCCACCCACTGGCAGGACGGATTATATTACTGCCCCCTCCCTGGATGGTTCTCCCATTCATTCTCCAAACAGCACATCTCCCAAAGAGCAAATCTGATCTTGTCAACCCTCCTTAGAACTATTTTGGAAGTGAAAATGTTACTTGCTCAGTCTTGTCTAACTCTCTGCAAACCTATGAACTGTAGCCCGCGAGGCTCCTCTGTCCATGGAATTCTCCAGGCAAAATACTGGGGTGGATAACCATCCCCCTCTCCAGGTGATCTTCCTGACCCAGGGATAAAACCCGGGTCTCCCACACTGCAGGCAGATTCTTTACTGTTTGTGCCATCAGGAAAGCCCTGTAATCCAATTTCCCAATGCCCCCTGCATTGGCAGTGCAGTCTTAACCACTGAACGACCAGGAAAGTCCTGAATGTAACCCAATTCCTTAAAGGCTACAAGGTCCTGTTGGATCTGCCCTGTCACTCTGGGGCAATGAAGTGTATTTCCCTCTGGTGCCTAGCTCTCTCCCATCTTTTCACACATTGTTCCCTATCCTTGCCTGGAAACTCAGCCCACCACCTCACTGACTGCCTTCTAGCCTCAGGCCTTCTGAGGCCAGGATGTCATCTCTTCCAGGAAGCCTTCCCAGGAATGGTTAGGGGTCCCAATACCATAGGCACTTGGTCTATTGCTCCACAATCGAGTTGTCAGATTCATGAGGGCTGAGGCCGCATCCCCGTGGCCTTTGGTCTCTGCACTGAGTGGGGACATTTGAGGCCCAAATTCAGTGACATCCCTAAGGTGTCTGCTGGCTCTGTTATTCGGTCCTCTCGGGGGGCAGTTCTGGAGTAGAACATGGCAGCTGCCTGGGACTGGCTATTTTTGGAGATGTGGCCCAGCCCTTGGGAGGATGATGAAAGGAGTACATGTTTCTTTAAAGCAGAAGACACCCCTACTCTAGGGAGGTTGCCCCTCACAAACATGGGTGAAGCCCTTCGGCCTGCCCCAGGGCCTGCCCCTCGATGGTCCCTGTTGCAAATGCATTTTCTAGTTCCTCTCCCTCTGATGGGCACTTTCTTTATGAGAATGTGTCCGTGGTAGATAAAGGCAGAGGCTGTGGTGGGAGGTGCCTAGACGCCCTTCCTGGCACACCTAAGCCAGGACAAATCCTCATAGAATCCTCTTTTGGCCCCTATCTTCCCCACCCTTGACCAGACAGCCTCACATCCAGCTGTGCTGTGGGTCTAGTAACCATATCACTGTCTGATATTATTCTTGCTTCTTTGGCTATTCCCATACTAAGATGGGGGGGGGGAGAAATTATGTAGGCAGCAGTGGAGAAATTAAATATAAATTGGCATTATAATTATTGTGTGATTCATCTGTATCCTCCACTGGACTGTGAACTTTTTGAAGATAAGGACCCTTGCCTCCCAGCCTAAAGGAGGGACTCAACAAATGTTTATTAAAAGGAT
Source organism: Aepyceros melampus (assembly GCA_006408695.1). Lineage (NCBI taxonomy): Eukaryota > Metazoa > Chordata > Mammalia > Artiodactyla > Bovidae > Aepyceros > Aepyceros melampus. The sequence goes on from SJXQ01008647.1 coordinate 510,657, forward strand.
AACAGGGCTTATTAGGTTGCCTTAGTGGTAAAAAAAAAAAAAACTGACCACCAGTGCAGGAGGCATAAGAGATGTGGGTTCAATCCTGGGTCTAGAAGATCCCTTGGAGAAGAAAATGGCTACCCACTCCAGTATTCTTGCCTGGAAAATCCCATGTACAGAGAAACCTGGAAGGTTACAGTCTATAGAGTTGCAAAGAGTCAGATATCACTGAAGTGACTTAGCACACAAAAGGATAGCAACAGACTGGTTCAAGATTGGGAAAGGAGTATGTCAAGGGTGGATTTTGTCACTCTGCTCATTTAACTTATATGCAGAGCACATCACGCAAAATACCAGGCTGGATGAATCACAAGCTGGAATCAAGTTTGCCAGGAGAAATATCAATAACGTCAGATATGTAAGATACCACCATAATGGTAGAAAATGAAGAGAAACTAAAGAGTCTCTTGATGAAGGAGAAAGAGGAGGGTGAAAAGGCTGGCTTGAAATTCAACATTCAAAAAACTAAGATCATAACATCCAGTCTCATAACTTCATGGCAAATTGATGGGAGGAAAATGGAAACAGTGGCAGGTTTTATTTTCTTGGTTTCCAAAATCACTGCAGATGGTGACTACAGCCATGAAATTAAAAGACACGTATTTCTTGGAAGAAAAGCTATGAAAAATATAGGCAGTGTATTAAAAAGCAGAGACATCACTTTGCCAACAAAGGTCCATCCAGTCAAAGCTATGGTCTTCCCAGTGGTCATGTACAGATGTGAGAGTTGGACCATAAAGAAGGCTGAGCACTGAAGAGCTGATGCTTTGAACTGTGGTCCCTGGAGAAGACTGTTGAGAGTTCCTTGGACAGCAAGGAGATCAAACCAATCAATCCTAAAGGAAGTCAACCCTGAATATTCACTGGAAGATCTGATGCTGAGGCTGAAGCTCCAATATTTGGCCACTTGATGTGAAGAGCCAACTCATTGGAAAAGACCCTGACGCTAGGAAAGATTGAAGGCAGGAGGAGAAGGAGGTGACAGAGGATGAGATGATTGGACGGCATCATCGACTCAATGAACATGAAAGTGAAGTCGCTCAGTCGTGTCCGACTCTTTGTGACCCCATGGACTGTAGCCTACCAGGCTCCTCCGTCCAGGGGATTTTCCAGGCAGTAGTGCTGGAGTGGATCGCCATTTCCTTCTCCAGGGGATCTTCTCGACCCAGGAATTGAACCTGCTTCCCCCGCATTACAGGCAGACCCTTTACCATCTGAGCCACCAGGGAAGCCCAATGAACATGAGTCTGAGCAAACTCCAAGAGATAGCAAAGGACAGGGAAACCTGGTGTGCTGCAGGCAACGGGTTGCAAAGAGTTAGACATGACTGACAGATTGAAAAACAAAAAGGATAAAGTGGGGAGGGTTTGACCTGGCCCTGAGGCAGGACAAAAATCTGATTGTTGGGAGGATTATGTTAATAAAGCCACTGGATGAACTATTCAAATCCCTAAAGGATGATGCCATCAAGATTTGGCATTTATTATGTCGGCAAATCTGGAAGACCCAGCAGTGGCCACAGGACTGGAAAAGGTCAATCCTCAGCCCAGTCCCCAAGAAGGGTAGTACCAAAGAACATACTAACCATCGGATGATTGCAATCATCTCCCATGATAGTAAGGTCATGCTTAAAATCCTGCATGCTAGGCTTCAGCATTAGGTGAACCAAGAAATTCCAGATGTCCAAGCTGGCTTTAGAAAAGGAAGAGGAACTAGAGATCACATTGCCAACATTTGCTGGATTCAGAGAAAGCAAGGGAATTTCAGAAAAACATCTATCTCTGTTTCATGACTACACTAAAGCCTTTGACTGTGTGGGTCATAATAAACTGTAGAAAGCTCTTAAAGAGGTGGGAATACCAGACCATCTTACCTGTCTCCCAAGAAACCTTTATGTGCGTCAAAAAGCAATAGTTAGAACCCTGTATGGAACAACTGATTGGTTCAAGATCAAGAAGGAAGTATGACAGGGCTGTCTGCTGTCACCCTGTTTATTTAATCTATACACTGAGTACATCATGAGAAATGCTGGGCTGGATGAGTTACAAGCTGGAATCAAGATAGGAGAAACATCAACAACCTCAGATATGCAGATGATACCACTCTAATGGCAGAAAGTCAGGAAGAACTAAAGAGCCTCTTGATGAGGGTGAAGGAGGAGAATGAAAGAGCCGATTTAAGACTAAATATTAAAAAAACTAAGATCATGACATCCATCCTCATTACTGCATGACAAATAGAAGGGGAAAAGGTGGAAATAGTGACAGATTTTTTCTTCTTGGACTCCAAAATCACTGCGGACAGTGACTGTAGCCATGAAATCAGAGGACAGTTGCTTCTTGGCAGGAAAGCAATGACAAACTGAGACAGTGTGTTGAAAAGCAGAGACATTACTCTGCTGACAAAGGTCCATATAGTCAAGGTTATGGTCTTCCCAGTGGTCACGTACGATAGTGAAAGCTAGACCATAAAGAAGGTAGAAAAGAATTGATGCCTTTGAACTGTGGTGTTGGAGAAGACTCCTGAGAGTCCCTCGGACAGCAAGGAGATCCAACCAGTCAATCTTAAGGGAGATCAACCCTAAACATTCACTGGAAGGACTGATGCTGAAGCTGAAGCTCCAGCATTTTGGTCATCTGATGAGAACAGATGACTCATTGGGAAAGTCCCTGATGCTGGGAAAGATTGAGGGCAGAAGAAGAGAGTGTCAGAGGATGAGATGGCTGGACGGCATCATTCATGCAATGAACATGAACTTAGGCAAACTTCAGGAGATGGTGAGGGACAGGGAGGCCTGGCATGCTGCAGTCATGGGTTTGAAAGAGTCGGACACGACTGGGCGACTAAACAACAACATGGCTGGGCCGCCAGAATACCAACATTTAGAATCTCTACTCCCAGCTCTTCTGAGGCCCTTCCCTTCCTTTCACCTCTCACCCTAAGCACAGACCCTAGTCAGACCCTAGAGGGTCTTCCCACCCTCAACCTCCTCATCTAGGGTGGGGCTCACCATCCACCACACCAAACTCTACTCTCTCCCTGATGAACTGCTTGTCTCCCCATGCCCCACCTCAGTGGAAGGAATGGCTCATATGGAGATATACCAAGGAACAATAGCTCTTAAGGAAAGAAGAAATAGGACTTTCCTTACGGTCAGTGGTTAAGAACCCACCTGCCAGTGCAGGGGACACAGGGTTGATCCCTGGCCTTGGAAGATTCCACATGCCATGGAGCGGCAGAGCCCACGCACCCTAGAGCCTGTGCTCTGCAACAAGGGACGCCACCACAGTGAGAAGCCTGAGCACCACAGTGAAGAGCAGCCCCCGCTCGCCGCAACGCGAGAGAGCCTGTACAGAGACCCCGTGCAGCCAAAAATAAGTAGTCTTTAAAACAAGGAAAGAAAGAAGGATCAACCAGGACCTGGACTGGACTTTGACCTGCAATGAGGTTTTTGGCCCCAGAAGCAGACTCCTCAATCAGCTCCCACAAAGACCTTATGTCACAGGCCTCTTTCCAGGGATGGCCCCTTCTAGCCTCCCCTCGGGCACTTTTTCAGGGCAGCCTCTGCAGTTCCTCCCATCTGAGCTGCTACATGGTCCCAAAGATTTAAATCTGACAAACACATGGTATACATCTATGCTGTGCTATAATAATGCCTGCTAGCATCACTAACCACTTAAATGTGCCAACCACTTTACCTACATTGTTGAGATTTAATTCCTCCAACAGTCTTGTAGAGTAGCTCATATCAGTATCTCCTTTTGCAGCTGGAGACTAAGATTCAGAGAGGTCAAGCAACTCACCCTAAGCCACACAGCTACAAGAGAAGCTGAACTAAGTTTGAACCCGGATCTGTGTGACTCCAGAGCCTGAATGCTTAAGCATTATACAAAGCGCAACCTGTGTGGTTTCATATTCCTGGAGTGTACAAAAGTCCCTTCCCTTAGAGGCTTAGCTGTATGTTGGGAAACAGACATTAGTCACAGAGATCTTAACGCACTTATGTAATTACAGACTCTCCTAGATACTCTCCAGGAAAAGTGCCTAAAGCAAGGAGAACAACACAGAACCGGCCTGGGAGTCAGAGAGGCTTCGGTGAGGAGATGGTCTTTAGTAAACCTAAACACAGAAATGGTATGGACCTAACAGAAGCAGAGGATATTAAGAAGAGGTGGCAAGAATACACAGAAGAGCTGTACAAAAAAGATCTTCACGACCAAGATAATCACGATGGTGTGATCACTCACCTAGAGCCAGATATCCTGGAATATGAAGTCAAGTGGGCCTTAGGAAGCATCACTACGAACAAAGCTAGTGGAGGTGATGGTATTCCAGTTGAGCTATTTCAAATCCTGGAAGATGATGCTGTGAAAGTGCTGCACTCACTATGCCAGCAAACTTGGAAAACTCAGCAGTGGCCACAGGACTGGAAAAGGTCAGTTTTCATTCCAATCCCAAAGAAAGGCAATGCCAAAGAATGCTTAAACTACCACACAATTACACTCATCTCACATGCTAGTAGAGTAATGCTCAAAATTCTCCAAGCCAGGCTTCAGCAATATGTGAACCATGAACTTCCAGATGTTAAAGCTGGTTTTAGAAAAGGCAGGGGAACCAGAGATCAAATTGCCAACATCCGCTGGATCATCGGAAAAGCAAGAGAGTTCCAGAAAAACATCTATTTCTGCTTTATTGACTATGCCAAAGCCTTTGACTGTGTGGATCACAATAAACTGGAAAATTCTTCAAGAGATGGGAATCCCAGACCACCTGACCTGCCTCTTGAGAAACCTATATGCAGGTCAGGAAGCAACTGGACATGGAACAACAGACTGGTTCCAAATAGGAAAAGGAGTCATCAAGGCTGTATATTGTCACCCTGCTTATTTAACTTATATGCAGAGTACATCATGACAAATGCTGGGCTGGAAGAAGCACAAGCTGGAATCAAGATTGCCGGGAGAAATATCAATAACCTCAGCAATCGATAACCTACTCCAGTACTCTTGCCTGGAGAATCCCATGGACAGAGGAGCCTGGTGGGGTGCTGTCTATGGGGTCACACAGAGTTGGACACGACTGAAGCGACTCAGCAGCAGCAGCAGCAGATATGCAAATGACACCACCCTTATGGCAGAAAGTGAAGAGGAACTAAAAAGCCTCTTGATGAAAGTGAAAGAGAAGAGTGAAAAAGTTGGCCTAAAGCTCAACATTCAGAAAACTAAGATCATGGCATCTTGTCCCATCACTTCATGGGAAATAGATGGGGAAACAGTAGAAACAGTGTCTGACTTTATTTTTCTGGGCTCCAAAATCACCGCATATGGTGACTGCAGCCATGAAATTAAAAGACGCTTACTCCTTGGAAGGTAAGTTATGACCAACCTAGATAGCACTTTCAAAAGCAGAGACATTACTTTGCCAACAAAGGTCTCTCTAGTCAAGGCTATGGTTTTTCCTGTGGTCATGTATGGATGGGAGAGTTGGACTGTGAAGAAAGCTGAGTGCCGAAAAGTTTGAACTGTGGTATTGGAGAAAACTCTTGAGAGTCCCTTGGACTGCAAGGAGCTCCAACCAGTCCATTCTAAAGGAGATCAGTCCTGGGTGTTCACTGGAAGGACTGATGCTAAAGCTGAAACTCCAATACTTTGGCCACCTCATGCGAAGAGTTGACTCATTGGAAAAGACTCTGATGCTGGGAGGGATTGAGGGCAGGAGGAGAAGGGGACGACTGAGGATGAGATGGCTGGATGGCATCACCAACTCAATGCACCAACTCCAGGAGTTGGTGATTGGCAGGGAAGCCTGGTGCACTGCAATTCATGGGGTCGCAAAGAGTTGGACACGACTGAGTGACTGAACTGAACTGAACTGAAACTAAACAGCATATTAAAGAGCAAAGATCTCACTTTACTGACAAAAGTCCATATAGTCAAAGTTATGGTCTTTCCTGTGGTCATGTACAGATGCAAGAGTTGGACCATGAAGAAGGCTGAGCACTGAAGAATTGATGCTTTCGAACTGTGGTGTTGAAGACTCTTGAGAGTCCCTCGGACAGCAAGGAGGTCAAATCAGTCAATCATAAAGGAAATCAACATTGAAAATTCAACACAAGTACTGATGCTGAAGCTGAAGGTCCAGTACTTTGGTCATCTGTTAGGAAGAACTGACTCAGTGGAAAAGACCCTGATGCTGGGAAAGATTGAAGGCAAAAGGAGAAGAGGGTGGCAGAGGATGAGATGGTTGGATAGCATCACCTATTCAATGGACATGAACTTGGGCAAACTCTGTGAGACAGTGAGGGACAAGGAGGCCTGGCATGCTGTAGTCCATGAAGTTGCAAAGAGTCAGACAAGATTTAGTGACTGAGCAAGAACAACAGATGTCCTGAGGCAGCAGGGAGTACAGCTCCTTTAAAGAGTGTTTTAGAAAAACAGAACAAAGACCTGTATGGCTGGAGCCCAGAGAGCAAAGGACAGTGCGGCAGGATGGGGTGGAGAGTGGCCAGTTGCCAAATCACTCAGGGCTTGGTAGGTCACGGCAAGGGGCTTGGAGTTCATGGTGAAGGCACAGGGAGCTTTTAAAAGGTTCTCAATAGAGTTGTGCATTCAGATTTGCTTTTTAGAACGATCACCCTGGCTGCTGTGTGGAGAACAGATTGAAAGGGGCAATGGTGCCAGGGGTCCAGGAGAGATGTGATATGGCTTGAAATGGGATGGTAGTGCCAGCGAGGTAAGAGGAATAAGGTTTAGGACAGAGTTTTGAAAGTAAGGTCAATAGGATTGGATGTGGGCTTCAACAGGGAAGAATCAACACAGACTCTGTACACTTGGATAGAGACTGGTGCTTTTACTGAAATGCTCAAGAATGAGGGAGGAGTAGGTTTAGAGGAGAATCAAGGTTTGCTTTTGCCGAGTTTGAGATGCCTGCAAATGTCCAAGTAGTGGGATAGAGTCAGTCTATCTTTGTATCCCCAGAGTCAGCACAAATAAGTGTTAGTTGCTCAGTTCTGTCTAATTCTTTGTGACCCCATGGACTCTAGCCCATCAGGCTCTTCCGTCTCTCAGATTTTCTAGGCAAGAATACTGGAGTGGGTTGCCATTTCCTTCTTCAAGCACAAAATAGGTCCTATTTAAAATATCTTTAAATAAAAGAATACACTGGAATTCCCTGGTAGTCCAGTGGTTAGGACTCCAAGCTTCCACTTGCCAAGGGCCCAGGGTTGAATCCCTGGCTGGGGAACTGAGACCCCACAAGCTGCTCGGCCAAAAAAGAACAACAAGGAATGTACGTGGGTTGAATTTGAGTCAAGTTTTGAAGAATGGAGGGGATTTAGCTTTGAGATGAAGATATTTTGGTGCCTGAGATAAAGATGGTACAAAACAAACAAACAAAAAACAAGCCAAGTAGAAGAGCTGGTGGAAGCAAGGGAGAAAGGAGTGCATGTGATGTAGTGGGGCCCACAGGGCGCCTCCTGCTGTGCCTCTCGAGGGCTTCTGTGCCTTTGCTGGAACGCTGAGCCATCCTCTGCTGGGCGGGAAGGTGAATCAGAACCGGAAAGAAACTTTCTGTTTCTGTTAAATGTGGAGATCCAGGGTGTATTTGTGGGTATGTGTGTGTCTGCCTCAGAGCACTTTTATATCTGTATTTTTATATTTTGTAGGCTAGGAGCCACTGGTCTTTCCAACTGACTTTGTCTGCAAGGCTGAGTTGAGCCTGAATTCTCTTTCTCTGTACCTAGACTGACCCGGCTGCAGAAGCTCCCCTCAGTGATCCAAGCTGAATAGGTCAAGCTGTGTCAATGTTTCTGTTGCTTATAGATCATGGCTTCTTTCCCGGGCAACTAGTTGTCAGGCCCTTTGCCCAAAGCTCCTGAGAAAGATGTTTACATTCAGCAGCTTAGTCCATAGGCAAAGATTGGATGCTACTGACTCAGAGGTGAAAGTCAAAGGCATCATTAACATACAGAGTCCTTCCTGGTCCTTAACTCACCCAGTTCATCATTCACTGTTCTTTTTCACAAATATCCTCAGGCTCAGTGTTCCTTTCAGGCTACTTGGCTTCACGCTGAGCTATTTCAAATCATAAAAGGTGATGCTGTTAAAGCGCTACACTGAATATGCCAGCAAATCTGAAAAAACTCGGCAGTGGCCACAGGACTGGAAAAGGTCAATTTTCATTCCAATCCCAAAGAAGGGCAATGACAAAAAATGTTCAGACTACCACACAATTTTCCTCATCTCACATGCTAGCAAGGTAATGCTCAAAATCCTTCAAGTCTGGCTTCAACTGTACCTGAAACGAGAACTGCCAGATGTACAAGCTGGGTTTAGAAAAGACAGAGGAAGCAGATCAAGCTGCCAACATCTGCTGGATCATAGAAAAAGCATGAGAATTCCAGAAAAGCATCTACTTCTGTTTCATTGACTATGCTAAAGCCTTTGACTGTGTGGATCACAACAAACTGTAGAAAATTCTTAAATAGGAATACCGGACCACTTTACCTGCCTCCTGAGAAATCTGTATACAGGTCAAGAAGCAACAGTTAGAACCAGATATGAAACAATGGACTGGTTCCAAATGAGGAAAGGAGTACGTCAAGGCTGTATATTGTCACCCTGCTTATTTACATCATGTGTAATGCAGGGCTGGATGAAGCACAAGCTGGAATCAAGATTGCCAGGAGAAATATCAATAACCTCAGATATGCAGATGATACCACCGTCATGACAGGAAGCAAGAGGAACTAAACAGCCTCTTGATGAAAGTGAAAGAGGAGAGTGAAAAAGCTAGCTTAAAACTCAGTATCAAATAAACGAAGATCATGGCATATGGTCCATTCACTTCATGTTCAAATAGATGGGCAAACAATGGAAACAGTGACAGACTTTATTTTCTTGGGCTCCAAAATCACTGCTGACAGTGACTGAAGCCATGAAATGAAAGATGCTCCTTGGAAGAAAAGCTATGACAAAACTAGACAGCATATTAAAAAGCAGACATCACTTTGCCAACAAAAGTCCGTCTAGTAAAAGCTATGGTTTTTCCAGTAGTCATGTGCGGATATGAGAGTTGGACTATAAAGAAAGCTGAGTACCGAAGAATTAATGTTTTTGAACTGTAGTGCTAGAGAAGACTCTTGAGAGTCCCTTGGACTGCAAGAAGATCAAACCAGTCAATCCTAAAGGAAATCAATCCTGAATATTCACTGGAAGGACTGATGCTGAAGCTGAAGCCCCAGTAATTTGGCTACTTGATGTGAAGAGCTGATTCACTGGTAAAGAGCCTGATCCTGAGAAAGACTGAAGGCAGGAGGAGAAGGGGATGACAGAGGATGAGATGGTTGGATGGCATCACCGACTCGATGGACATGAGTTTGAGAAAGCTCTGGGAGACTGTGGAGGACAGGGAAGCCTGATGTGCTGCAGTCTATGGGGTTACAAAGAGTCGGACACAGCTAAGTGACTGAACAACCTCCCTGCCTTCCAGTTTCCTCAGCTATAACATGGGGATGGTGAGACTTGCCCAGTCCTTAAAGCTTCACCTTCCAGTGCAAGCCGTGTAGGTTCCACCTGTGGTCAGGGTGCTAAGATCTCAAGTGCCTCAGGACCAAAAAACTAGAAGGTAAACAACAGAAACAATATTGTAACAAATTCAGTAGACTTTAAAAAGAGTCCACATAAAAGGCAGTGGGGGAAGGACCGGGTGAAACATACACATTATCTTATGTAAAACAGATGGCCAGTGGGAATTTGCTGTATGACACAGGCTTAAGAATCTGCCTGCAATTCAGGAGGCCCAGGTTCAATCCCTGAGTCAGGAAGACCTTGAAGAAGGGAACGGTTACCCACTCAGCATTCTTGCCTGGAGAATTCCACAGACAGAGGAGCCTGGCAGGCACAGTCCATGGGGTCACAAAGAGTCAGATGTGACTGAGCGACTAACACTTTCACAGGGAGCTCAAACTTGTGATCTGTGACAACCTAGAGGGGTGGGTTGGCGTGGGAGAGAGGCTCAAGAGGGAGGGGACATATGTATACCTATGGCTGATTCATGTCAGTATATGGCAGAAGCCAACACAATATTGTAAAGCAATTATCCTCTCATTAAAAATAAATTAACATTTTTTAAATGGTCCGCACAAAGAAGTCTAAAAAATAAAAATAAATAAAACGGGGATGGTAATAATGACTTCTTCAAAAATTCATTCTGAGGATAAAATCCCAGACTTCCTTGGTGACCCAGTGACGAAGAGTCCACCTGTCCATGCAGGTGTCAGGGGAGACTCCACGTGCGGCAGAGCAGCTAAAGCCACGTGCCGTGTGTGCATGCTGCGCGCTCAGTCATGTCTGGTTCTGAGCGACCCCACGGCCCGCCAGGCTCCTCTCTCCATGGGATTCTCCAGGCAAGAATACTGGAGTGGGTGCCATTTCCCTCTCCAGGGAATCTTCCTGACTCAGGGATCGAATGTGAGTCTCTTTCATCCTCTGCTTTGGCAGGTGGATTCTTTACCACTTTACCACCTGGGAAGCCTGTAGGCCACAGCTGTTGAGCTTGTGCTCTAGAGCCTGAGAGCCACAACTCCCGAAGCCCCTGCTTCCTACAGCCTGTGCCCTGCAACAAGAGAAGCCACCACAGTGAAAATCCCATGCACCACAACAAAGAGTAATCACGGCTTACCACAACTAGAGAAGGCCTGTGCACAGCAACGAAGACCCACGTGTGACCAAAAATTGTTTTAGAAAATGAAAAATTCAGAAATATCATTTGACTCAATATAATATGTAGTGAGCACACGCAAAGAGCCAGGGCATGTCCTAAGTGCTGAGGATCTTGGTGAAAAAAAACACAGATCCCTGCCCCCATGGTGGCACGTATTCTAATGGGGAGAGTTGAACAACAGAAAAATAAATAAAGCATGTAGTGGTGGTCCCGGAAGGCTTCACTGAGGAGGTGATATGTCAGCAAGGCCCTAAAGAAGGTGAGGGACAAGCCATTCGGATTTGAGGGGATAGGGAACTGAAACAGTGAAGGAGGGAGGGGATGACACAGGGTTGAGGGTGGGGGGAGTCTGTAGGCCATTATGAGGACTTGGCTTCCCTCCAGAATTAGTTGAGAAGTCATCATTCCCTCCAGAATTAGATGAGAAGTCATTTGATGGTTTTAAGAGGAGTAACTTGATCTGGCATCTAGTATTAAAGAATCACTCTGCCTGCTGTGTTGAGCAGACTGCAAGGGGCCTGGTAGAAGCAAGAATTATGCTGATCAGGCTACAGATGATGGTGGCTTGGATCAGGTGGTCACAGTGGAGGTGGAGGAAAGTGCTGGGTTATGGATAAATTTTGGAGGCAGAACAGAACTAAATAAATGTTAGTGCCAATGCAACAAAAGCACAATTCATACAAGAAAAAACTGATAAATGAGACTTCATCAAAATTAATAACTCTTGTGCTTCAAAAGACACTATTAAAATGAAGACAGGGAAAACTCCCTGGCAGTCCAGTGGTTAGGACTCCACACTCTCACTGCTGAGGGCACAGATTCAAATCCCTGTTTGGGGAACTAAGATCCCACATGCTCTGCAGCACAGCCAAAAAATGGAAGGAAAAAAAAAAGTCACAGAGTGAAACAAAATACTTATAAAGCCTATATCTGATAAAGGGCTTGTACCTAAAATATATAAAGAACTCTTACAACTCAGTATTAAACAACCCAGTTTAAAAATGACCAAAATATTTGAATAGACATTTCACCAAAGAAGATATGTTAATGGCCAATAAGCAAATAAAAAGATACTCAACGTTATTTGTCATCAAGGAAATACAAAGTAAAATCTCAATGAGGGAATTTCCTGGTGGTCAAGTGATTAGGACTCAGCACTTCCACTGCCAGGGGCCCAGATTCAATCCTAGTCAGGGAACTAAGATCTCGCAAGGAGAGCTGCATGGCCTAGAAGTAAATTTTAAATTAAAAAAAAAAAAAAACTCAGTGAGATACCACTTTATATCCATGCTGCTGCTGCTGCTGCTAAGTCGCTTCAGTCGTGTCCAACTCTGTGCGACCCCATAGATGGCAGCCCACCAGGCTCCCACATCCCTGGGATTCTCCAGGCAAGAACACTGGAGTGGGTTGCCATTTCCTTTTCCAATGCATGAAAGTGAAAAGTGAAAGTGAAGTTGCTCAGTCGTGTCCGACTCCTAGCGACCTCATGGACTGCAGCCCACCAGGCTCCTCTGTCCATGGGATTCCAGGCAAGAGTACTGGAGTGGGGTGCCATTGCCTTCTCCGTTATACCCACTAGACTGGCTATAATAAAAAAAAAAACAGTAACAAACATTGGCAAGGATGTGGAGAAATGTAAAGAGAGTAATGAGAATGTGAAATGGTACAGTCGCTTTGGAAAACAGTTTGGGAATTTCTTAAAAAGATAACCATAAATTTACCATAATACATAGAAATCCCACTCTTAGTTATCTATCTCTACTTCCAAATCAGAAAAGGAATACATCAAGGCTGCATATGGTCACCCTGCTTATTTAACTTATATGCCGAGTGCATCATGAGAAATGCTGGGCTGAATGAAGCACAAGCTGGAACCAAGATTGCCAGGAGAAATATCAATAACCTCAGATATGCAGATGACACCACCCTCATGGCAGAAAGTGAAGAGAAACTAAAGAGCCTCTTAACGAAAGTGGAAGAGGAGAGTGAAAAAGTTGGCTTAAAACTCAACATACAGAAAACTAAGATCATGTCATCCAGTCCCATCACTTCATGGCAAATAGATGGGGAAACAATGGAAACAGTGAGAGACTTTATTTTTGGGGGCTCCAAAATCACTACAGATGGTGACTGCAGTTATGAAGTTAAAAGACACTTGCTCCTTGGAAGAAAAGCTATGACCAACCTAGATAGCATATTAGAAAGGAGAGACATTACTTTGCCAGCAAATGTCCATCTAGTCAAAGCTATGGTTTTCCCAGTAGTCATGTATGGATGTGAGAGTTGGACTATAAAGAAAGCTGAGCACCAAGAATTGATGCTTTTGAACTGTGATGTTGGAGGAGACTCTTCAGAGTCTCTTAGACAGCAAGCAGATCCAACTAGTCAATCCTAAAGGAAATCAATCCTGACTATTCATTGGAAGGACTGATGCTGAAGCTGAAACTCCAATACTTTGGCCACCTGATGCGAAGAACTGACTCATGGAAAAGACGCTGATGCCGGGAAGGATTGAAGGCAGGAGGAGAAGGGGACAACAGAGGATGAGATGGTTGGATGGCATCACTGAGTCAATGGACATGAGTTTGAGTAAACTCCGAGAGTTGGTGATGGACGGGGAGGCCTGGCGTGCTGCAGTCTATGGAGTGGCAAAGAGTTGGACACGACTGAGCGACTAAACTGAACTGAATTATCTATCCAAGTGAAACCATCCATTCACATGAAAACTCATACATAAATGTTGACAGAATCCCTATTCATAGTTGCCAAAAAGTGGAAAACAACCCAAATGTCAATCAATACTACCAAAGGATACTGCTGCTGCTGCTGCTTAGTCGCTTCAGTCGTGTCCGACTCTGTGCTACCCGATAGACGGCAGCCCACCAGGCTCTGCTGTCCCTGGGATTCTCCAGGTAAGAACACTGGAGTGGGCTGCCATTTCCTTCTCCACCAAAGAATACTATTCAATACTAAAAAGAAATGAAATACTGATATATGCTATGGCATGGATGACTCTCAAAAAAATTAATGCTAAAATTAATGCTAAAAGTCAGACACAAAAGACCATTCACTATATGGTTCTATTTGCTTGAAATGTCCAGAAAAAGCAGTTCTATATAGAGAGGAAGTAGAGTTGCCTGGGGTTGGGAGTGGGGATTGAGAGTGATTATAACTGGACATGAGGGATGTTACTGAGGTGGCAGATTTTACTGAGGTGATGGAAATATTCAGGAACTAGATTGGTTGATAGTTATGCAGTTACCATCAACCACTACAACTATGAGTTAGTGCAGTCAATGAAGCAGGTTTTTCTGGAATTCCCTTACTTTTCCATGATCCAATTTTGAGCATTACCTTGCTAGTATATGAAGTGAAGTGAAGTGAAGTGAAGTTGCTCAGTCGTGTCCGACTCTTTGCGACCCTGTGGACTGTAGCTGACCAGGCTCCTCCGTCCATGGGATTCTCCAGGCAAGAATACTGGAGTGGGCTGCCGTTTCCTTCTCCAGGGGATCTTCCTGATCCAGGGATCGAACCCGGGTCTCCCACGTTGCAGGCAGATGCTTTAACCTCTGAGCCAACAGGGAAGCCACAATTGTGTGGTAGTTTGAGCATTCTTTGGCATTGCCATTCTTTGGGATTGGAATGAAAACTGATCTTTTCCAGTCCTGTGGCCACTGCTGAGTTTTCCAAATTTGCTGGCATATTGAGTGCAGCACTTTTACAGCATCATCTTTTAGAATTTGAAACAGCCCAGCTGGAATTCTATCACCTCCACTTGCTTTGTTCAAAGTAATGCTTCCTAAGGCCCACTTGACTTTGCATTCCAGGATGTCTGGCTCTAGGTGAGTGATCACACCATCTTGGTTATCTGGGTCATTAAGACCCTTTTTGTATAGTTCTTCTCTGTATTCTTGCCACCTTTTCTTAATCTCTAGCCATTCTTTGGGATTGGAATGAAAACTGATCTTTTCCAGTCCTGTGGCCACTGCTGAGTTTTCCAAATTTGCTGGCATATTGAGTGCAGCACTTTTACAGCATCATCTTTTAGAATTTGAAACAGCCCAGCTGGAATTCTATCACCTCCACTTGCTTTGTTCAAAGTAATGCTTCCTAAGGCCCACTTGACTTTGCATTCCAGGATGTCTGGCTCTAGGTGAGTGATCACACCATCTTGGTTATCTGGGTCATTAAGACCCTTTTTGTATAGTTCTTCTCTGTATTCTTGCCACCTTTTCTTAATCTCTCCTGCTTCTGTTAGGTCCTTACCATTTCTGTCTTTTATTGTGCCCATTTTGGGGTGAAATATTCCCTTAGTATCTCCAATTTTCTTGAAGAGATCTCTAGTCTTTCTGATTCTATTGTTTCCCTCTATTTCTTTGCATTGATCACTTAAGAAGGCTTTCTTTTCTCCCCTTTGCTAGATTGTAAACACCACAAAAGCAGCTAAAGGTTTGTCCCACTCATTACTGGTAGGTGGAAAGATTCTGAGAGACTTTTTGCTGGATCTGATAGGAGTAACAGGTGCTGTTGATACTCTCTCTTTCTTCCATATCCCTATGAATAGGGGCAAGATGTCTGGAGCTTCAGTAATCACTTCACGGCTATGAAGTGCATATATGAAGGTCAAAGCCAGGTTGTGAAGTATGATGGAGAAAGATGAAAGGAGACAGTGTCTTTGCTGACTCTGTGGAACACTGAGCCAGTGCCAATAAATGCCCCTCTTCTCTTCAAACTTTTTATTACATTTGGGAAAAATAATTTGGTTTAAGTTACTGTCGCTAGGGTTTTGTATTTCTGGCAACAGAACACATTCCTAAATGATACCACCGATAAGACCCAAGTGATCCTCTCGAGATTTTTGTCTCATGGAAGACGATGGGCATGTAAACAAATTTAGGCACTTGTAAAGCACTTGCTTTGTGAACTGTGTGTGGGTGAAGTGATGGACCACATCAAGGAATCCCTAGTTGCAGACTGGTTTCTGATGGGGGGGAGAAGTGATTGGATGGATGGCTGCCTTACCGAGATAGGAGTCCTAGGAGGTGGAGCTCATTTGTGGAGTGAATAGATTAGTTCTTTATTGGGCATATGGGTTTTATACACCTGTAGCTACCCAGGTGGTGGCGGGGGTGGTGTTCGGAAATAGGAGGATACATGGATCTGAACTCAGGGGAGACCTTATTGGAATATAGAATGGGTGTATCAGTGTGACTCAGTGTGCACATGAGTGAAGCCTGAGAGTGAAAGTGCATCGAGCTCTTGTTTCAGGCCTTATGCTAAATGCTTTGTGTCACCACCACCACCATCATCTTCCACCGTCACAGCTAACATTTACTGAGCACTTAATACCTGCCAACTTGACTTCTAAGTGCTCTGCCTGCAATATCTCATCCAGTTTTCACAACCAAGAAAGGGAAGGGCTATTCCAATTTTAGCTATAACTAAGGTGCTGCGATTCATGGGGTCGCAAAAAGTCAGACATCTCTGAGCGACTGAACTGTACTCAACTGAAGGATTAGAAAAATTAACTAACTTGCTCTAGGTCATAATGCTAGAGCTGTAAAACACCTAAGTGGGTTTGTAGAATAAGAAACGAAAGAAAGAAAAGAAAGTGAAGTTGCTTAGTTGTGTCCGACTCTTTGTGACTCCATGGACTGTAGCCTACCACACTCCTCTGCCCATGGGATTTTCCAGGCAAGAGTACTGCAGCAGGTTGCCATTTCCTTCTCCAGAAAGTAAAAGTAAAGTTGCTCAGTCGTGTCCGACTCTTTTCATACTGTTCATGGGGTTCTCAAGGCAAGAATA
>SJXQ01008648.1:4286-20382 GCA_006408695.1 Aepyceros melampus
TCAGGCACCTGGGGCAAGTTGACTGGACACATCACACCAGGGAGGGGCAGCTGCTGCCACCCCAGCTTCCCCAGCACCCACCAGCTGTTCACTAGAGACCAGGGCACTTAGCTACAGCTGGTTCCCTGTGCAGATGATTTTCCCTGCCTAAATGGAAGGTCACATTTTAGAGGGGGTGGGATGGCTTTAGCCACCTCTGACATCTCTTTGTAGTTCTTTTGATTTCTTTTAGGACAAAAAGTCAGTTTGCATAAGGAAATTTGACATAGTTTTCACCATGTTAAAAATACCACGTCAAAAAGGTTTTTAAAAGTTGTAATAATTAACTTGATAGTATATTTAATGTGATTCATTAAGTTTTTCCTTTTCAAGCAGTTTGGCCTCCCCTTTTCCTACTTGTTTCACGTAGTTATGTTCCCGAATGGACTCACTGAGCAGCTTAGCGCAGGCTCTGTGCTGTCCATTCTAGGATGGTGCTGGCAGTGAGAGTTGGGAGTGGGGGCGGGGGACAGATCAGGGCGGTGCTTGGCTTGGTGGCAAAAAGGTGACTCCTACATATGGAAGGACGGGCAATAGAGGCAAAAACAGGCAAAGAGACCTTTGCAGGGGGAGGGCAGCAGTTGGGCAACTCTGGTGGTATCTGTCTGGGAGAAAGTTCCCCTGCCACAGTCCATCCTTCCTGGGGGCCCTTAGCTTCCCTGGTCCCCTTGAAAGCATGCCCGGAAGCTTCACAAGAGTAGTATGTGTGTGCTTAGTCATTCAGTCATGTCCGACTCTTTGCGATCACGTGGACGATAGCCCACCAGACTCCTCTGTCCAAGGGATTCTCCAGGCAAGAATAGTGGAATGGGTTGCCATTCTCTTCTCCAAAGGATCTTCCAGACCCAGTGATCGAACTCAAGTCTCCTGCATTGCAAGCTGATTCTTTATTGTCTGAGCCACCAAGGAAGCCCCCAGGGGGGTGGTATGAACCCGTGTAATTGCTGTTTCTTTGTTACATGGATAGTCTTGCTTTCTCCAGGGACTGATTTCTACTGAAAGGCCTCCTTTTATCTTTTTTCTGGTGCCCTGTGCCATGTGATGGAGAAGGAAATGGCAACCCACTCCAGTACTTTTGCCTGGAAAATCCCATGGACGGAGGGGCTTGGTGGGCTACAGTCCATGGAGTCGTGAAGAGTCGGACATGACTGAGTGACTTCACTTTCACTTCTTTCATGCATTGGAGAAGGGAATGGCAACCCACTCCAGTGTTCTTGCCTGGAGAATCCCAGGGATGGGGGAGCCTGGTGGGCTGCCGTCTATGGGGTCGCACAGAGTTGGACACGACTGAAGTGACTTAGCAGCAGCAGTGGCATGTGAGATCCTAGTTTCCCAACCAGGGATCCAACCCACGTCCCCTGCATGGGAAGCATGGAGTCTTAACCACTGGACCACCAGGGAAGTCCCAAGGCCACCCTTCTTGATAAGTACTTTGAAATGGGAGACTTCCCTGGCAGTCCAGGGGTTCTTTGCCTTCCAATGCAGGAGGTGCAGGTTCAGTCACTGGTGGAGGAGCTAAGATCCCACATGCCTCTTGGCCAAAAAACCAAAATATAAAGCAGAATCAATATTGTAACAAATTCAGTGAAGACTTCAAAAGTGGTCCACATAAAAAAAAAATCTTAAAAACATTTTGAAATGGATTCTTTTACTTAAAATGACTTTTAGACAAATTGACCAAGGATTCTTGAATTACTCTACAGTGGTAAAATAAGGGCTGACGCAGAGAATTCAAACACTCTCAAAGCCATTCTTCTGTATGGGAAGTGTGATGAATAGAACATTAGTTTTTAGGCAGATGGTCCATTAGGTGAGATTGGACCAAATGGATTTAGGTCAGACCTGGAAGGAGCAGTGTCTCAGTCCCCTGTCCCCTTAGCAGCTCCTGGGGCAGCCGCATCTTCCTTCAGTGAGTTTGGGCTTTGCAGAGGAGTGCAACTTTGCCCACTCTGGACCTGGGTTCAAGTATCTGCTCCACCAGCTTTGCTAGCTGTGTGATCTGAGATGGTCACTAGATTCTTTAAACTTTAATTTCCTAGTTTGAAAAATGGGGATGAAATAATCTGCACCTTGCAGGAGAGTTGTGAATTTAAATGAGATAAATACCTTGCAGATAGTACGTGCTCAATAAATGAGATCATCATTAGGTAAGATATGCATCTGCTGGGGAAGCTACTCTGCCTGCTGCTGTCAAGAGATCTCCTCCCTGCTCCCCATGCATTTCAAAGCCAAATAGCCCAGATTTGGGGTAGGCTGCTATTCTAGACCACAGGGTTAGTTTGGGAAAACTTCTTGGAGGAGGAGAGTTTAAAGTCAGGAAAGGAAAACAGGAGAGATACTGAAGAGCTGGGGTAAAAAGAGGGGTTTCCTAGAGGGATGGAGGGGAGGCTCTGAGCAGACTGTCTGTATGACCACATTTGTGAGGGTTGCTGGGCCCTTGGTGGGGTGGGGCCAAGCAGCTCAGAGCCCTGCCTGTCTTGGTCCTCAGGACTGTGCCCGGGGCACGGCCAACTGCGTCGTGTTCAGCTGCCCTCTCTACAGCTTTGACCGCGCGGCTGTGCTGCACGTCTGGGGCCGCCTCTGGAACAGCACCTTCCTGGAGGTGAGAGCACAGCTGGGCTTCTCTTCTCCAATAGCCCCTCTGGGACACTTTTCCTTCTCCTTCCTCTCGGTCCAAAGGCAGCATGCTCTCAACCGAGGCAGGCAGAAATACCCTCTGTGTTGGGCTCCATTCCATTTACAGCTTCAGGAGCTGGGGGGAGGTAGAGGCATGAGGCATTAGGAGGAGGTTCTCCTTCCCTCCTCCCTTAGGAGTACTCAGCTGTGAAGTCTCTGGAAGTGATTGTTCGAGCCAACATCACCGTGAAATCCTCCATCAAGAACTTGCTGCTCAGAGATGCTTCCACGGTGGTGAGCTGCCTGGCGCAAGGCTCACGGGGCGGTGCAGCCAGGGGAGCTCATCTCTCCAGTTGCTCCAGCCCTTGCGCCCTTCGCCCCTCCCTCCCCAGATCCCGGTGATGGTGTACCGGACCCTGCAGCTGTGGCGGCAGAAGGAATCCCCTGGTGGGTCATCCTGTTGGCTGTACTAGCTGGGCTGCTGGTACTGGCGCTGCTGGTGCTGCTCATGTGGAAGGTGAGGCTTGGGGAGGGTGGTGCTGCTGGTGGTGGGGATCCCCTGTCAGGCTGTGGTGTGGTCCTTGCACCCACTGTCCCATTTATTCAGCAAATCTGTGTTGAGCACTTACCCACGTGTGCCAACATCTCTGTCAGGCCCTGGATGTTTCAGGGATAAGTCACATGTAGATCCTGTTCTCAGGGCTTTTGTAGTCTAGCCAGGGAGGGGAGCCTTGTCGTCCAGGACGAGGCAGTGGACTGAGTCAAGAAAGCACCTTGGGAATTCAGGGGAGGGAAGACTTGAGAGCAGGTGGCCCTGGAAGGGCCTTAGAAGGTGGGTTAGTAGGATCTGGATGTGGGGAATGGAATGTGGGTCTGGGCCTTTCAGAAGGACCATGGGAAGGGAAAGTCATGGAGGCAGGGGAGTGTGGTCTGATTTAACTAGAGCATGGTGGCTAAGGCTGGGAAGAAAGCCAGGCCCAAGAAAGCCAACCAGTGTGGAGAACTGCCTCCAGGGAACTGCCTCCAGGACTGAACTCTGAGCCTCCACATACCAGGCTCTACATGGAACCACTCTTGCTCACAGAGCGTAGCCAGAATCACGCGTGCATCCGAAGCTCCACATAAAAGCACACACGTGTATATGTCAGTACCGAGAATCACGTCCATCACCAGTGGTCATCCCCCGAACCACATGCCACGTCTGAGCCATGTGGAACCACACATGCCCTGGGGGCCCTCCAGAGAGCTGCCCCCTTCCCCAGGACCAATCACAGACCAGGCACAGCCTCTGGCAAATGTGTATCATCAGGCCTCTGGGTATCCAGACTGCTGGGAACCTTACCACTCTTCAGGGAGATTGAGGCCTTTGAGAAACTGGATCCAAGATCTCTCCTTCTCACTCCCATGGTAGGGGGACAAAGCAGAGATAGGGGCCCCATCCTTCCTCAGCCTTCCCATCCTCCACCTCCTCTGCTCCCCTCCTCCCTTACATCCCAGTGTGGCTTCTTCCGTCGGAGCAGCCAGAGCTCATCTTTTCCCACCAACTATCACCGGGCCCGGCTGGCTGTGCAGCCCTCAGCTGTGGAAGCTGGGGGTCCAGGGACTGTGGGGTAATTGTTGGGTGTGAGCATGTGTGTGTCCAGATTTGTATGTGTCGGGGAGTATGTATGTGTGTGTAAGTCGAGCTCCCAGCATTCAGGAATATGCAAAGTGAAGAAAGGAGATTGCATGAGGGTGGTGTGAGTTCCAGGAACTGGGGTGGGAGGTAACTAGTAGGGTGAGGTTATAAGGGTGAGCATAACCCAGCCTGAGGCATGTGCAAGGGTTGGGTGGGCTCCTGGAGTGTGAGCATGTGGGGAGTGCTGGGAGGTGCCCTGCATGCCTTTTTTTGGGCATGAGAGTGCAGAGACACAAGTGCAAGGAGATGCCATGCAGTCCAGCATGTCGGAGTCCTGGGAAGTCTCGAGTGTAAGTGTGCAAGGGGCACACTTCCATCTTGGTATGTAAGGGCCAGCATGCTCATGACTTAGGGAGGGGCCATAGAGGAGAGGGCCCACCCTAAGGGAGATGCTGCCCAGCAGGCAGGCATTGTGTGTATGAGGCTTGAGAAGAATCATTCTTGAATTTGCAGGAGTCTAGGAAGCCATATTTTCCCTTAGATCTTGTTTGTGTTCTCAGGGATGCTATTGCATCTCTTAAAAAGCTTAGGGGTGTTGAAATCTTTGGGACAGTGGTCCTGAAGTTCTACCTTCAACCCCTCTTTCAGGCGCCGAGGGAGATATCCTTGGTCCTGCAGCTCAGGCCCCTCCTGGTCTTTCTCTTGCTGTGCATGAGGACCGGGGGAACCCAGCCCTGATGGCACCTGTGCGGGCTGCTTCTGGCACAGGCCGCTGTTGGTTCTTTCTGTCCCAGGGATAGTGGGACAGCAACCAGGCTGTGCCAGGCCTGTGCTCCAGGACCCCAGCCCCACAGGCTCCTCATGTCTGGCCTGCTGTACTTCCAGATGGGATTCTTCAAGCGAGCGCGGTACCCCGAAGCCACCATACCCCAGTACCATGCGGTGAAGATCCCGCGGGAAGACCGACAGCAGTTCAAGGAGGAAAAGACGGGCACCATCCTGAGGAACAACTGGGGCAGCCCCCGGAGGGAGGGCCCGGACGCCCACCCCATCCTGGCCGGGGATGGGCACCCAGAGCTGGGCTCTGATGGGCACCCGGTGCCAGGCACAGCCTAGCCTTCTCCACCCTGGCCTGGCCCGTAGGCCCCTTGCACCCCTTCCCCAGAGATGGCTCCTGGGGATGATGAGGGTAGACTGGGTTGCTGGTGTCCCATCCAGATTTGGCAGGATCTCTTTCCTCTGGGGCACAGATCTCTGCTCCCCATGAGGACCACCCCCCCTCCAAACTTCCCCTTATGATGCTGTGAGATGAGAGAGGGTAAATCAGGGATGGGTTGTGGGGGAGGGTGAGAAGGGCAGCGGTGTCCTGATTCAAAAGTGGGGAGAGGGGACCCTAGTCCCTCCTTTTCCCACTCAGTTTGTATAATGGGACCCCAAGGACCCGTCTCCCGAAAGTGCCTTAAGCCCAGAGGGTGGGGAGGAGGTTACGTCGCTGACTCAGGGGCTCTTCCCTCCCTAGCTTCCCCTCTCCTCTGACCTTAGTTTGTGGCATCAATGTAGTGGATTTTGTCTATTTATTAAAAAATATTTGAGGACAAAACCTCTGTCTTTTATGCTGAGTCCTGCTTCCTCATGCCCAGGGTCTCCAGAGAGGCCTGTTCTCTCTGCATCCCCACAGCTCAGGTGGTGGTGGGAGGGGGCGCAGGGGTCTGGCAGGGACTTTGGTGACTTTTGTGATCACATCCAGGGAGCACTTGGGTGTAGTCTTAGAAGCAGGGGAGGGGGAACATGGGGAAGGGATGGGGAGGTGTCCTAAGGGTGGGTGGGAAAAAATTGGGAGACCCAGTGCATGACTTTGCGTTGAGGAGATGACAGAGTATAACTCTCTTCTCCCTGTGGTAAGGATGGGAATAGAGCTTTTTCACTGAAGAAGGGTTGACATTAGATGTCCCCCCAGCAGACATGGGGGGAGGAGAGATGGAGGTGGCGGGGTGGTGGTTTCAGTCTGCCTGGATCCCTCTTAGGAGAAGGGAGACTTGGGTAGGTGGATGGTCCAACTGACCGACTGGAAGGAGGATTTGGGGAAGGGTTATTTCACTGCCTTTCCCATGATGTGGGGCCCTACAGGTAACCACTTGATGGGAGGCGGGTGTTGTTCCACTTGGAGTTCAGAGAACTGGGCATTCTCCAGATCTCTCCAGGTCTCTCTGGTGAGGCGGCAGCCATCCCCAATGTGCCTCCAGGTGGGCTCTAAAACTTGCTGCCACAGGAAGGCCCAGCTTCCAAGAGGCTCCGCCACATGCTCCCAGAAAAAGAACACTCCTCCCTGTGAGAGAAGAGAGCGCGTCAGCTACCTGCTCCACTCTGCAACCTTCCTCTGACCTCATGCCATCCTGCCGACCAAGCCTGATCAGAGCCTCCTGGTGGAGTGGGAGGTGCCAGTCTACGAGTTTAGGGAGCAGAGAGCATCCTGCTCTTGATTTTCTCTGCATCCCCTGACTCCTACCTGTCCACTCAAAGCCAAAGTGAAAAGCCTCTGGTGACCCAGGGGGTTGTCTGGTGAGAGATCTTTAAATGATGACCAGGACAGCTTAGCCATGGGCAGACAGACGGGGAGGTGGAGAACCAGGGGCACAGACCTCATTGGACACAAAGACGTTCCCCTAGAGCCCTCTCAGAGCCCTCCCAGAGACTCAGATGCCTGTGTTCCGGACATCTCAGCCAGCAGCCCAGGGACACTTTGCACTTGGGCTCCTTATTAAGCAAGAGCTCCTCCAGCTCCTCCCTCCTCTCTGTACCCTCCCTCGATGATCTCACCCCTATGCTTGGAATTTACCAGCTACAAGGTGGTGACTTCCAAATCTAAATCTCCAGGCTACATTTTTGCTGACCTACAGATCTAGACATCCAGCTGCCTCTGTGTCTCTTGCCTGGCTGTCTCCATAGCAGCTCAGACCTCATAAGTCCAGAACAGGTTTCTCCTTTCTTGCAGATGGCACTTCCCTCTACCCTCCTTCACTCCCTCCACTAGTCGTTTATGCCAGAAACCTGGAAACCATCCTAAACTTTCTCTCCACGTCCAGTTCCAATCTTAATGGATTCTGTGTGTTAGTTGCTCAGTCGTGTCCGACTTTTTGTGGCCTCATGGACTGAAGCCTGCTAGGCTCCTCTGTCTATGGAATTCTCCAGGCAAGAATACCTGGGTGGGTAGCCATTCCCTTCTCCAGGGGATCTTCCTGGCCCAGAGATCAAATTTGGATCTTCCGGTAGGCAGGTAGATTCTTTACCATCTGAGCTACCGTGGAAGTCCTGTTATGGATTCCACGTCTCCTAACATCTTTACCTAGAACGCGCCTTTGTTTCTCACACTCTCTCCACCCCCTGCTTAATCCCTCAGGTCTCAATTTAAACACCATGTCCCTGGATGTCCTGCACTGATCTGCCCCCACTTTGTTCGGTGGCTCTGCTGTGTGCTTCCACAGCACCCTATCCTGCCCCATCCAGGCCCTGGTCATATCTCCTGATCAAAAGCAGTTGGGGATGGGTGACTCATGTTCTAGTACAGGAGATACCCCATCCTGGGTGCCCTGGACACTGGAGTGGCCGATGCTACATTGCTGCTCCATGCCCAGATCCTTCCCTTTCTGCTCACCGGCCTCAGAACTCTCCGAACTTCCTGCAGGACTCTCTTTGGACTCTCCACTGAGCACAGCACCAAGGTGCTGACCACCACGTCCATGGAGCCATCGGCCAGCTGTCTCATGTCCTCTCCGAAAGCCACCACAAACCGTTCATACTCGAGATGCCTGTTCTCGGCCATGCTCTTTGTCAGGAACTTCTCGAAGTGAGGATTGGGGTCCAGGCAGGTGATCTTGCAGCCAGCTGGGTAGAATTGGAAGTTGGACCGGTGCCACAGCCCAGCTCCAGCAGGGCCACCTTCCCCGAGGTACCTGCCAGCCCCTTTATCTGGCTGAAGAGTTCCCGTTTCTTGCTCTCCATCACTCGGTTGCTCTTGACCGTCAGCATGGCCATCAGGTAGGGGAAATAGGTCTTGCACAGGGGCTCCCAAAAACCCAGTAGAGCCATGAGGTGCAAGGGGAGGGTCAGGAGAAACACCAGCAGCTGCAGGAGTCGAACCAGGGCGTCCATGGCAGCCTGGCCCCGAGTGGAGCTTCCCTGGGGAGACTGGCCGGTCTCTGCTCAGTTGCCGCTGACCTGCGTGCGAGTCTCCTTTTGCCTTACAAGAGGACTTTGCTCCGTTTCCTAATTGGCAGTTTCCTCTCTGCTGGGGTTCAGTGGATGTTTGAATTCCTCCAAAGAGCAGCAATCCCAAAGTCCCACAGGCTCTTTAACAAATTTTATTACATAGGGGCATAATAAAGTGGGGGAAGTGGGGGCGAAGAAACAGGTGGTGCTGGTGTGTCCTGAGTTCTGGGACGCTCTGCCAGGTTGAAGAGGTTGGTGTGTGTGGTCATCTCAGAGGGCTGCGGGGAGGGGGAAAGGAGCTCCATCTCGGATCACAGCTCCGGGGGGCCAAATGCCAAGGCAGAGCTGACTCATAGACTTGTCCTGGCCTCAGGTTCTGCTCAGTTTATATAAGCTGGGGATTCTGGTTGAGTGCCCCTGGAACACCCCCAGGGCTTTGTAAACTGTAACAGGCCTCTGCCCCAGATAGAAGCACAGAAACGAAAGTGTCTTAACTTTGGGAGGGGGGCACGTCGGGGTCACAAAACTTCTCTGCTGGGCACTGGCCCAGGGGCTGCCCCAGCTCCACCAACTGCAGCCCTGTATAAAGGACACTTTCCTGAAATAGTTCAGCCCTGCTTGACTCAGGAGTTGTCCGCACACCTTTCCCCTAAGTGCCCCCACTGGACCGGGCAGCGGGTTTGACCAGCAGGGCAGAGGCAATGGACTTTGATAGAGCACTGCCCCAACCAGGGACTTTGTTTAAACTCTTCCTCCCCCAGAGGCCATCACTGGCCCTGGAAAAGGCTGTTTGTGAGATTTTAGATGATTGTCATTTCTCTCTTGTATAGTCCCCACGCACAGTGGCCAAAGGAAGTTTTCATTTAGAGAAAAGAAAATCAACAACTTTTGATAATCAGCAAAACTGATTTGTGGTATTCTATTTTATGGAAAATAGTTGAGTGGTATTCCATTTTATGGATTTACCACAAATTATTTATCCATTCAGTTGATGAACATTTGGGTTGTGTCCAGTTTTTGTCTATTATGAACAGAACTGCTATGAACATTTTTATATATGTCTTTGTGTGGATATATGCTTGCATTTCCCATGTGTAAATACCTGCATGTGGAATGGCTATGTATTCATTTATTTAGAATGTGTAATTATTCTTAGACATGAACTTGGGCAAACCCTGGGAGATGGTGAGCGACAGGGAAGCCTGGTGTGCTGTAATCCATGGGGTCATAAACAGTTGGATGAAGAGTTGGTAGCTGAACAACAGCAACAACAAATATTCTTTTGTTTCGGCAATGTCATTTAATTTTTTTGGTTGTGGTAAAATACATATAAAACTTACCGTCTTCACCATTTTAAGTGTACAATTCAGTGGTGTTAAATCTATTAACGCTGTTGTGTAGACATCACCCATTCATCCCCATAACTCTTTTTCTTGTAAAACTGAAACTCTGCATCCATTAAACAGTAACTTTTCCACTCTCTCCTTGCCCTAGCCTCTGGCAAGCACCACTGTACGTTCTGTCTTTGTGATTCTATGTGACTGCTCTAAGTACCTCATGTAAGTGAAGTCATACAGTGTTTATATTCCTGTGACTGGCTTATTTCACGGAGCATAATGTTCTCAAGATTATCCATGTTGTAGCATATAGAAGAATTTTTTCCTTTTTAAGGCTGAAATCTCTCTCTCTCTTTTTTATGGCTGCATACAACATGTGGGATCTTAGTTCTCTGACCAAAGATGAACTTGTGCCTCCTGCAGTGGAAGTTCAGAGTCTTAACCCCTGGACCGCCAGGGAAGTCTCTCATTTGGCAATAGTTTATAGTTTCATTGTACATCTTTCTCCTCCTTGATTAGTTCTGAAATATTTTGTTCTTTTCTACTGTAAATGGATTTTCCCCATATTGTTTATGTTCATGTATAGAGGTGCAACTGACTTTTATGTTTTGACTTTGTAACCTTCCACTTTGCTGAATTTATTAGTTTCAAAAGCTTGTGTGTGTGTGTGTGTGTGTGTAATCTTTAGGGTTTTCTACATAAAAGATCACATCATATGCAAACAAAGATAATTTTATTTCTTTCTTTTCAATTTCATTGTTTTAAAATTTATTCTTCTTGCCTAATTGCTCTGGCTAGAACTTACAGTGCTGTGTAGAATAGAAGTGGTGAAAGCAGTTATCCTTTTGTTGTTCCTTACTTCCAAGGAGATTTCAGTCTTTTACTATGAGTATGATGTTTGCAGTGGCCATTTTACAAGGATAGTGTTAACGATATTTTAGAGGGAACCGACATATCTTGTGCAAGAGTGTGTCATGCATGCTCTATTCACATCGTCTTTGGTCCTCTCAGCAGTATTTTAGATATATTAAATGTTTCTTAAGTTCATTTTTAGTTATTTTAGTTTTTGGTCAGTATAAGACATCTATTTTTCATTTGTATCTTCTAACTGGTTTCCATTTGCACATATATATAATTTTTGATTTCTGTTTATTTATTTTGTACCTAGTCATCTTATTAAATACTCTCATTGTTTATTTTATTTACTTATTTTTTAAAAGTCTTTATTGAATTTGTTACAATATTGCTTCTGTTTTATACTTTGGGTTTTTGGCCACGAGGTATGTGGGATCTTAGCTCTCTGACCAGGGATTAAACTCACACTTGGAAGGTGCATTGGAAGGTGAAGTCTTAACCACTGGACTGTCAGGGAAATCCCTTTCATTATTTATAATAATTGTTTCTATTTAATTATTTGGACTTTCTGGTCTAAAATGATCTGTGTAAATGATGATTTTACTTTTTCATTTCCAATTTTTATATCTTTTATTTTTTTCTTTTATTTACTTGCTTTAACTATGCCTTCAGAACAATGTTAAATAGTAGTGAGTGAGTGAGTGAGTGAATGAAGTCGCTCAGTCATGTCCGACTCTTCGTGACCCTGTGGACTGTAGCCAACCAAGCTCCTCCATCCATGGGATTCTCCAGGCAAGAATACTGGAGTGGGTTGCCATTTCCTTCTCCAGGGAATCTTCCCGACCCAGGGTTCGAACCCAGGTCTCCCACATTGCAGGCAGACACTTTAACCTCTGAGCGACCAGGGAATAGTAGTATGGATACTAAATTCCTGACCTTGTTCTTTTTTTCCCTCTTCTATTTGTAGTTTTTTTTTTTTTTTTTTTTTTGTAGTTTTTTAAAAAAGATTTAAATGGAGGATAATTGCTTTACAATGTTGTTTTGGTTTCTGCCATACCTTTTTCTTGTTCTTGAAATTAACAGGAATAGTTCTAATACTTTTCCACAAATTATATGTATTTTTCTCTCAGGCTTTCATCCACCCTTTTATACTTTATGCTCTATATTTCTGGGATTAAAAGTCTGCAGGCTACATTTACCTGGCTCCCTTGCTTGTGAGTTCTGCCAATAGTAAGCATTCGAGGAGATCATACTATGGGAAGAAGAGGGCACCTCCTGTTTCTAGCTGGACAGTGTGGCTGTTGTTGGCAGTGGCAGTTCAGGAGCTGCAGTGGGGATGGGTGATTCAAGGCTCCATAAGCCTGAGCCAAAGGCTGTACTGTTTTCAGCAACTCTAGCTCTGCTGTCTTTGGCAAGTGGAGAACACGTTGTGACAGTGTTGACAACAGAACAGCAGCAGGAATTGGTGGGATCCAGCCCTGGGGTGTTTGCAGCTTATGATCTCTGGGTATCATCCTTTCTTCCTTTTTCTTCTTCAACCTTCCTAACATCTCCATTTAAACCAGTTGTATACATTACATTGTTTCTGTTTGAATTGCTAGAGTGGACCTTGACCAATGCATCCATTCAGAAAGATGTGGACTTTCAGGTTGAGATAAAAGTACTTAATAGTGTTAAGTATTGAGATGAATATTTCATACCGAGTCCTCTGTCCTCAATCCTATTGTAACTTTTCTTCTATCCTTACTCCCAGTTGATGAATTTACCTCATACTTTATGGGAGAAATGATCAGATGTAAACTTTATTTTCTATCACAAGACCTACAGATTTTCTGCATTTTCTCCCATCCTTCTTTCCTTTATTACAACGGAGGCTGTGTTGTTCTGCCTAGGGTTAATCTCTCTGTTTAGGTCTCTATTATATCCCAACCTTTTTTTTTTTTATTATTTACATAACAACTTTATCGAGATAATTCACAATTCACATACCATAAAATTTGCCCATTTAAATTATGCAGTTCAGTGGTTTTAGTATGTTTAGAATTGGGCAAGCATCACAGCAGTCAGTTTTAGAACATTTTCATCACCCCCCAAAGAAACTCTAGGCTTAGTAGCGCTTAGTCTGTTTTTGCTAACTTTCCTGTTACCACCAAACTGCTTTCTGTTTCTACGGATTTACCTATTCTGAACATTTCATGTAAATGGAATAATTCTATTTGTAGCCTTTTGTGATGGGCTTCTTTCACATTGTTTAATGTTTTCAGTGTTAACTTATGTTGAAGCATGTATCAATACTTCACCTTGTTTATGTCCAGACAACATTCCATTGTATGATGTACTATAATCTGTTTATGTATTCATAGGTGACGTCATTTGGGTTGTTTAGACTTTTTCTGTGTTATGAGCAATGCTATTATGAATTCTAATCTTAGTTTTATCTCCTCTTTCTCCTAAATCACTTATCTCTATCACTTCAGGACCCCGTGATCCCATTCACTGTAGCCTACTAGGCTCTTCTGTCCATGGAATTTTCCAGACAGGAGTACTGGAGTGGGTTGTCATTTCCTTCTCCAGGGTATCTTCTCTACCAAGGGATTGAACCCAGGTCTCTTGCATGCAGGCAGATGCTTTACCTTCTGAGCCACCAGGGAAGCCCATATCAGTATGAATTCTAATGTTAGTTTTATCTCCTCTTTCTCCTAAATCATTTATCTCTATCTCTTCATGGATCTTTCAACATACTAACATGCCCTAATATATGCAGTTTAATAAAAACTCAACTTTCTTGACTCCACACCTCCTTTTAGCTACCACCTTGTTTTATAGATCGACTTCACAATCATAATTCTTGAGTCACTGCTAATGTTATCTAAATTTCCTCACCTTTAATTCATGCTTCCACGCTTTCTCACCCATTGCTCCAATAAAAACTGTTCTTCTGATGGCTGTTGATGACCTTCACATAGCGAGAGCCAGTGGCTATTCCCTGTTCTTATATATTATTTGACCCTTTAACAGCTTCAGTTGCCTTCTACATCCTCCTTACAATATTATCTTCTGTAGGCTGTCCCAGTTCAGTTCAGTTCAGCTCAGTCACTCAGTCGTGTCCGACTCTTTGCGACCCCATGAATAACAGCACGCAAGGCCTCCCTGCCCATCACCAACTCCTGGAGTTCACTCAGACTCACGTCCATCGAGTCAGTGATGCCATCCAGCCATCTCATCCTCTGTCGTCCTCTTCTCCTCCTGCCCCCAATCCCTCCCAGCATCAGAGTCTTTTCCAAGGAGTCAACTCTTCGCATGAGGTGGCCAAAGTACTGGAGCTTCAGCTTTAGCATCATTCCTTCCAAAGAAATCCCAGGGCTGATCTCCTTCAGAATGGACTGGTTGGATCTCCTTGCAGTCCAATGGACTCTCAAGAGTCTTCTCCAACACTACAGTTCAAATGCATCAATTCTTCGGCGCTCAGCCTTCTTCATAGTCCAACTCTCACATCCATACATGACCACTGGAAAAACCATAGCCTTGACTAGACGGACCTTAGTCGGCAAAGTAATGTCTCTGCTTTTGAATATGGTATCTAGGTTGGTCATAACTTTTCTTCCAAGGAGTAAGCATCTTTTAATTTCATGGCTGCGTCACCATCTGCAGTAATTTTGGAGCCCCCAAAAATAAAGTCTGACACTGTTTCCACTGTTTCCCCATCTATTTCCCATGAAGTGATGGGACCGGATGCCATGATCTTCATTTTCTGAATGTTGAGGACAACAGTCTTATCTTCATGTTTTGGGGGCTGCATTTATGTTGACCAAATCTTGGCTCTCTGTGCACCAAAGCCAAACAGAAATACAGAGACAGAATTATGGAGGAGAAAAAAAGAGTAGCTTTATTAGTTTGCCAGGTAAAGGGGGAAGACGGTAGGATAGCACCTCAAGAACTGTGCCCCGTGTTCCTGGTGAGTACAACAGTCTTATCTTCATGTTTTGGGGGCTGCATTTATGTTGACCAAATCTTGGCTCTCTGTGCACCAAAGCCAAACAGAAATACAGAGACAGAATTATGGAGGAGAAAAAAAGAGTAGCTTTATTAGTTTGCCAGGTAAAGGGGGAAGACGGTAGGATAGCACCTCAAGAACTGTGCCCCGTGTTCCTGGTGAGTAGGGAAATGTTATATAGTCAGGCAGGAGTATGTGATAAACACCAAGGTAGTAACAGTCTTGTATTCTTTCTTCTGTAAAGTGTCAAAAAGTTGGGGTTGCTGACAAGATGAGGGTGTATGCAGGGTCTTAGTTTACCAATACAGGAGATGGCAAGAGAGGCAGTTCAATCCCTGGGTCAGGAAGATCCTCTGGAGTAGGAAGTGGCAACTCACTCCAGTATCCTGGCCTGAAAAATTCCATGGATAGGAAGGCCTGACAGGTTACAGTCCATGGGGTCACAGAGAGTCAGACATGACTGAGCATGTATGCACTAGGGTCTTAGGTGGTCCAGTCTCCTAATCTTGATGAACTTCTTTGGTCCTTTAATCTTGCCTCAGGTGGTTTCATTGCTGTTCCTCCTATGATTAGTAACTGTTCAGCTGTTGGGAACTGAGAAAAGGTCATGGAGGCTGAAGTCTTGCT
Source organism: Aepyceros melampus (assembly GCA_006408695.1). Classification (NCBI taxonomy): domain Eukaryota; kingdom Metazoa; phylum Chordata; class Mammalia; order Artiodactyla; family Bovidae; genus Aepyceros; species Aepyceros melampus. The sequence goes on from SJXQ01008648.1 coordinate 19,579, forward strand.
TATAAGAAATGGGGGACAAAAAAGCCTCCATGCTAGGAGTCCCGCAGGGCTCTGCTTGGCATCACTTGGTCTTCATTTTGGTGCATGGGTGCTCTAGTTGTGGTGGTCAGTGCCGGGGGCCAGCGTGAGGAACTCCACCCGTGGCAAAGGTCATGAGGAAGGAGGCTTGGCATACGCAAAGGCGTGATCAAGCCTCAGGAAACCCCCTGTTCCCGAACATCTACCCCCAAAATCAAGAGTCTGTTTTATGCTCTCACCTACACCTCTGACTTTACGGGGGGCTCTCCCCCATAGCCATTTCTCTCGGAGAAGGAGTTAATTTGCAGCTCCAGTTGATAAAATTCCTGGGTGTGACAAGAGTGTTTCTGCTTACGAACTCCTCTGAAGGTTATCTAGCCTGCCTGTATAGGTTTGTCCGGCCAAATGTGATTATTTACAGCCTCCCAACAGCGAGAGGCACGAGATGTTTTAGACTTACTAAAGGCAGATTCTTTTGGGAAGTTAGAATTTATTAGTATAGTGGGTCGATTAGGAATTATATTGGTGAAGGGTTTTTCATTTGTTGTGCCAATAATTGTTACTAATTCCCTGCCCTTGGGGTGACAAGGGTGTCTTGGGTCAAACCTCTCTGCTGGCAAACTAGTTTGTGTGATAGACTTATCCACACTCCTGCCACTACAGAGCACATGATTGTTTACTACTTCTCAACCATAAACAGCACAGAGAGTTTGGGGTATTTTGAAGGCCTTAATTAACATAGGGCTTTTCTCATTGTTGAGTCAATGATTGCCACCAGGCCTCCAT